>APFE030210564.1:13455-32364 GCA_000404065.3 Pinus taeda
CTTGGGCCATATGAGATTGATGAAGTCTTTAACAATGGAGTAGTTCGAATCAAGACTATTGATGAGTTTCAAACTCCTCTCATTGTGAATGGCCACCGATTGAAAATTTATCATAATCCACTCTCAAAAGAGGACTTTATCAAAATATTTCAAGAAAATTCTGCAATGAGGCTAGTGGAGAAGAATTCTTCTCCTCCATCAGCCTAATCTTTATTTCTTTCTAAATTGAAAAAAAAAATAAAATGTGTATAAGCCTGAAAACCAATCTCAGATTGGCGGTCTTATACAGAAAATATGGAGTGAAAATCAGGAACACCTGACACTCTATATTTTCCAAAAAAAAAAATCTCTCTCTCTTTCCATCCTCATCCCATCTTCATTCCATTTCACTTCACCTCATCATTTTTCATCTCCATTTCATTTCATTCCATTTCATTTTTTCACTTCACTCCATTCACTCCATCTCATACCATCAATAAAAATCCTTTTCAGGACTATTTCCATTCAGTTAGTCTTTTCCTAACTAACTTTGTGTAGTTAAAAGGGAGATGTCTTAGTTTCCGCAGCTGGAAACTGTTTCTGCAGCTCACACCAGTTTCCGCAGCCAGAAATGATTCTGTCTCTACAGCTAGCAGCACTCTGTTTTCAAAGGAAAATCTCAGTCAAAGGTTAACATCATCATCACCAAAGGCAGCAAGGATATGAGGTACCTGCAGGATCAAAAAGCAATAATGGATCAACAACCTTAATCAACAAATGGCAAACTCATGAAGGTATGATCAAAATCTTTTCCAAACAACAAATTAATGTCATTTTATGCATAGTTATTAAATCGTGGAAAGAGCCACTAAATCCAATGATTCGGCAAAGATCATCCCACTTCTCCTCCACGACAATACTTCATCCACCTCATACCCTTCTAACGGTCCCACAATCATTCTTAATTCAAACTCGAAATGGACTGTGCTTTCATTTATTGGCCATACGAAAGAGTGACCTATTATACTACATCTCCTCTACACCATGATTTTCGCAGCCAATACTGATACGTGTACGTAAGCCACCCAGCTCTAAAGGATTCAGTCGTTATTCCATCCACTTATCACTCCATTTCCGCACGCATTGAACTCATTTCTTGTGTTCTACTCCCTCATACTCACACCATTTCCACTTCCATTTCCGTTGCAAACTCCACAGCTCTGTTTCAAACCCCGATTGTAGTTCTGCAATATACCTTGCATTACATTACGGCTACTCCACTTACAGCCGTAATCCACCTATTTTTCCCGTGAGCATCCTCCTTGAGCATCCATACACAGTCAAAGCTTCAGCCGAAGTTGAGATTCGAAGATGGGGAAGCTGCTTAGAGCTGAACCCGAAGGTCCAAAATATTTAGAAGGGTATCCTCAGACGAAGGAAGCATTGAAGAAAGCAAAATGGTTGAAGTTCATTCAAAAGTTCAAAGGATATGATAAGGAGGTAACGAAGGCATTTTCTCGATCCTTCAATGGGCACATCGTGGAAGTAGGGGACCTGAAATTCACAATAACAGAGAATACCATAGCAACAACAACCAGTCTACCTCAAGTGGGAGACAGATGGTTTAAGAACAGAGGGTTGGAAGATCAGGGATGGAAGAACATGCTCAAGAACCCAGGTATGGACACTTCAATATTCACTAAAGGGATTCTTGTACATGTAATTAAGGAAGAATGGACTGCATTGTTATTACTTGTTCAAAAGTTTATTACAAGTGAGGGCCTCTTTGGTACCATGTATATGTACCATGCAAAAATTATGATGAACTTCATGGAAGGGCATGCCATCAATTTACCCTACTTCTGTTACAAAGCCCAAAGAAAATGAGTTCCATTGTCCAAAAGAATGTAGGCCATATTGAACCCCACTTGTATCATCATGGGTTCATTAGAATTCTCATAGAGGATCAATTGAAAAATAATAAGGATACATGGGAAAAGTTTTTAGTCAGGAATCATTTCCAAGAAGTAACTAAAGCTTCTACCAGCAGTTCTCCTAGAATCCCAAGAGGAAGTAGGAGAACAAAAAGAGATGTTGCAGCCCAAGATCCTCCTATTGTAGAAACTTAGGAAACCACTCAAAAATAAGAGGAAGAGAGAGATAAAACCAAGAAACAGAAAAAGGATAAAGGGAAAACAATTGTTCAAGAATCATCTCCATCACTTGAACCATCAGTAGAAGAAGACTCCCAAACCTTGGCTGATAGACTAGCGCAACTTCAAGCTGCTACCCTCTCAAAGAAGAAATAGAAAGAAAAACAGAGTGCCCAGCAAAAGAGCACTAGTGTACAAGTGAGAAGAAGCAGTAGACTTAAAGGAAAAATGAGTGTGACTAAAGAAAAACAATCACATTTCATTGATTTGGGAGAAGGTACACCTAAAAAGGCTCCAGCTTAGCTTGACCTTGAGTCCAGTCCTCCACACGAAGAGAGTCCCTTTCAGACAGAACCTCAAACAGAAGTTGATTTTGAACATAGCCCAAGAAGAACATCTAAAATTGACCCTGGCCAACAAGTGGTATACGATTATTTGGAGGCCTTGGAGCAATCAATTGTAGGTCCAAGCACTACATTGCCTCTTAATGAACAGGTCCAATCTTTAAAATAGGAGGTGTTTGAACTAGAAGTCCTGAACTGGCATATTAAACAAGAAAACGAAGCATTGAAAGAAAAAAGCAAAGTGGACAAAATGGTCCATGACAATACAATGCTTCACTTAGGACTCTGGCAGAAGAAGAACAGAAAATGAAAGGAAAATGTAAGAAACTGAGCCGGGCATTGATCAATTTGAGGTTCAGGTGTTTAGTCAAGAAACCAAGGACAATTTTGGCAGCAAGGAGAAAGAGAAGAAGGCTAGATGTTTTGGCAGAAGCATCTGAGCACATGGATTGAAAAACAATGACAAGTTTTGGTTGCATGAGGACATGCAACACCTTCACAGTGGGGGTATGTTGAGCCTGAAACCTAGACTTCTTTATACTTACTCTCAGCCTCCTTTTCCTATTCATTTCCTTCTTTTGCCACTCATTCCCTCCATCAAATTGCTCAAATCATTGTATTTTAGGACTTTTTACATGGTTTGCTAATTATGCTAATGACTGTGTTTGGTTTTAGAATTTTGGTTCAAAGTGTTGCGTTTCCGCAGCTCACACAGGGTTTTCGCAGCTGATCCCGGTTTCTGCGGCCAACCCCGGATTCCGCAGCTTATTAAATGATATGTTCTAGGTGTCCTCCGGGAAGAAGAGCCACATGGGCAAGTTCGTGGGACCAAGGACATGGTGTGTGTCCCTCCAGCTCACCCAAACTAGTCATCAAAACCTGTGGTCAACGAGGAGGCAACTACGGTCAACAGAGGTCATTGGCGGTGGCATGGCTCTACGTGTTCTGTTTTAGAGCACGTGAAGAACAGGTGGCATTGTCCTCAGTCAAGAAGATAGTGGGAAACATGAATCCAACAGCGGATTGAATGCCCACAACGACCGTTGCCTAAATCCAAGGACGCAACAAGACTACATGTTTTTGCACAGCTGCTCGAATAACTTAGTTTGCATTAAGTTAGTTTGCTTTCCTCTGTTATAAATAAAGCGTCTTTGAACGTTGGATATTTAGTTGTTAGCTGCTGATATGTAATTTTGAACTCCCACTGTATTTTCTATTTTAATGCATAATATATGAGAAGACTGTTTTCCATTTGAGCGTGTAATTGATCTTTGAACTGGCTGGAGTAGACAGAGGGCCCCTGTTTACTGAAGGCTTGTATAGTACTCTTTTATTTCCTGCATTTCTTTTTCTTATTTCATGTATAATAGTTGTACAGAATGCCTTTGATTGTTGTGTTTTGATCATGTACAATAGCTGTATATACATTTTGAATTCTGCTCATTTATATTTCTGCACTTTTCCATGACTGATCAGTGTGTTATGCAGGTTTCTTAGGTGTGCCCAGGACAGTTTCTTTCTTTTCTTTTTCACAACTAGTGACACTTGTGATCATCTTGTCTATGTTGCTGACCTTCCTTGTTTTGCAACCTTTATTTCTTTACTATCATTTAGTTAATTTGCATAGTTTCTTTTTGCTTTTAGACATCAAGTTGTTTATCTATTGATGGTTCCTTCTTCATAATTTAATATTTTCATTGAGGACCAAAATATCACTTAGCACAGCTTGGTTTAGTTTTTCAAGAACTCACAATTGCTTGGCTTATTTTTAATTGTCTCTCACATGATATATTCAGTTAAAAGACAAGAGGTTAAGAAGAAGTTAAAGTATTTGTGACTAGTCTTTCTTTCATGTAGATTTACTTTAGTTTCACATTACTTAGTTTTATTTTTAGCTAGAGTTGACATAGATTTCATCTTCATTTTCTTGCAGCAGCAGAGATACTGGGAAAATGTCATTAGTCTTTTATTTGATGCCTTTATTTTCCTTTAAGAGTTGATTTCATTTCAGTTGTTGTTCAAGCTTTCTTGTAGAATACTTTCAAGTTATAAAAAGCTCATCACAATCTCACACACTTCACTCGCTTTATTTCATTTCCATCACATCACAGTAGGAGAGATATACTTGAAAACAAACTTAAAAAGTTAAAAACGACAAAAGCTTGAGAAATAGTTTCCTAAGTACATACAGTACACCTCACTTCATCAGCTTACGAGCCCCGGGTTGACATTTAAAAGTTGCAACTTAGACATCACTAAATTGACCAAACAAGTGGCTACCTTGTATTCTGCCTCTGTATTTGATAGTGCCACTACATATTGTTCCTTACTCATCCAACTGACTGTACCTCCAAATAGGCTAAACACATACCCACTTGTATATCTTCTCTGATCCAGGTCTCCAGCCCAATATGCATCAACAAAGCCACGAATATCCAACACTCTATCCAATCCTGGTCTTCCTTGGTTGCATAGACCATAATCAGTAGTGCCACACAAATACCTGAAAACCCGCTTCACTGTTGTCCAATGCTCCTTTCCTGGTTTTGACATAAACCTGCTCAACACTCCCACCGCATGTGCAATGTCTGGTCTAGTACAAACCATTGCATACATCAGGCTACCAACTTCACTTTCATATGGAACATGAGACATGTCCTCTTCCTCTTCTTGCGTCTTGGGACATTGTTCAGGAGATAACCTCACACCTACAGGAATAGGAACCTTCACCAGTTTACTAGCCTGCATATTAAACCCCATAGTATTGTCTTGACAAACTTCCTCTGGTTTAACCAGAGCTTCCTCTTTGCCCATCTCTTTTAATTTCCATGCCCAAAATAGAGTTTGCAGCACCAAGATCTTTCATGTCAAAGTTGGAGGACAATTGGGTGTTCAAATCCTGGATAATTCTTTGTCATTCCCAACCAGCAACATATCATCCACATACAAGACCAGATAAATAACACGGTCGTGAATTAATTTAAAATACACAAAGTGATCTACTTTGCTTCTGGTCAAGCCAAGTCCTTGTATAAATGTATCAAATTTCTAATACCACATCCTTGGTGACTGTTTTAATACATACAGAGACTTCTTTAACTTACATACCAGTTCTCTCTTACCCTTTGCTACAAAGCCTTCAAGTTGCTTCATGTAGATTTCCTCTTCTATATCCCCATGAAGAAATGTTGTCTTCACATCCATCTGTTCTACCTCAAAATCAAAAGTAGCAGCAACAGATCAAATTAATCTAATAGAAGTTACCTTGGCAATAGGAGAAAAAATATCACCAAAATCAATTCTTGGCACTTGGGAATAACCTTTTTCTACCAACCGAGCTTTGTATTTCTCCAATTTTCCTTTTTCATTTGTCTTCTTTTTTAACACCCATTTGCTGCCAATGTGTTTCCTTCCAGCCGATAACTCCATCAAATCCCAAGCCTTATTTTTGTGCAAAGATGCCATTTCATCAAACATGGCCTCTTTCCAGAGTTTTCCATCCTCTTATTCTTCTTCTTCCTTCACAATTCTAGGATCATCGTTAGTAATAGATAAAGAAAGATTTGAACAGAAAGCAGATGGACTATACCTTTTAGGCTGTCTTCTTTCTCGAACTGATTTTCTCATAGCTAGAGTTTGTGGCTCTTCATCTTCTGATTCCTCCTCTGCTATAGAGTTTGATTCTTCCTCCTTTAGCTCAAACTCTATCTTCTCATGTTCCTTTGGTCGGACTTCATGTTTAATAACATCTTTAACTTCTCTAAACACTACATCTCGGCTGTACACAACCTTCCGTGTGACTGGGTTCCAAAGCTTATAAGCCTTTAAACCATCCTTATACCCAATAAAGATGCACTTTTCAAATTTACTATCCAACTTGGTTCATTTCTCCTTCGGAACATGTACATATGCATCACATCTAAATACCTTCAGATGTGAAAAAGAGGGATTCTTACTAGTCCATACCTCTTGTGGAGTCTTATCCTCCAACACTGATGAAGGTGACCTGTTGACCAGGTAACATGTAGTATCCACCGCCTCTGCCCAGAATTCCTATCCTAACCCAGCACCAATGAACATGCTTCTTACCCTTTCCATCAATGTCTTATTCATTCTTTCTGCAACTCCATTTTGTTGAGGTGTATATGGAGTAGTCTTTCGCCATGCTATACCACACTTCTTACAAAATTCCTCAAATTCCTTACTACAAAACTCTCTACCGTTATCTATCCTCAACACCTTTATCTTCTTCTCTGTCTGGTTTTCCACCAGAGCCTTAAATTCTTTAAACCTGTCAAAGACTTCAGATTTCTTCTTAAGGAAATATATCCATGTATTCCTTGAGAATTCATCTATAAATGATACATATTACACAGACTTACCCAGTGATGGAATCTTCACAGGTCCAAACACATCACTGTGCACAAGTTCTATTATCTGTTTTTCCCTCGTACTACCAAAGGGGAAACTCACCCAATTTTGTGTCCCATTTACAAAATTTTCATAAAAATCAAAATCCAGAGAGCTATTACTCATACCTTCTACCATACCTTTACCATGAAGTATCTGAATGCCCTTTTCTCCAATATGTCTAAGCCATTGATGCCACAACATGGTCTTCTCTCCAGAGACCACTAGATTTTCTGCTCCACTATCAGGAACCACCAAACTATTGCACCCATCAATAATAGTGCTACCTTGCATCTTGTATAGAGCTCTAATCTAAACTCCCTGCATCAATACCAGTGCTCCCCAAACCATCTTGCAGGTATCCTTCTCGAACATTGCTTTTACACCTTCATCATCCAGCTTGCTAACAGAAATCAGATTTTTGGCTAATGTAGGAATATGTAGAACGCCTGGAAGCATTCTAACCCTTCCACATTGCAACTTCAACTTTACTTTTCCGTGACCAATGATTGTAGCCTTCCTGTCATCCCCCAAGAAGACATCACCACCATCATATTTCTCATACTCACAGAGCCACTCTCTATGGGGAGTGAAATGAAAGGATGCACTTGAGTCAATCAACCATGCCTCATGATCTACATGTGTACTTGAAGAAGCTAAGTACACATCCCCACCTTCATCTGAGGTGGTTTTGGCCTCTACAGAAGGAGCCTAATCATATCCCTTTCCTTTGTCAAGAGCTTGAGATATATAGTCCCTTTTGTAGTGCCCTTCCTTTTCACATTTCCAGCACATCACCTTTACAGGTTTTCTTGGAGATTTAGATGTACCTTTAGATTTAGATCTCCCACTCAATGATTTATTTTTGTTTCTCTTCTGGGTCCACCCTCATATAGACAAGTCATCACCATTTTGGCTCTCCATATTTTTCCTTCTCATCTCCTCTGTTAGCAAGGATGAGACTATTCATCAAAATGCAAGATAGTTGCATTGCTACCTATTGCAATAACCAGACTATCCGACGAATGTGGTAGAGAACAAAACAAACTGATGCACTTATCTTCATTTGAAATTTTAATATGAACAGATGCTAACTAACTTACCATAGTATTAAATGCATTCAGATGCTCTATCACTGAGTCTCCATCTTTCATCCTCAAGTTATACAGCTTTTTCTGTAGGAATAGTTTATTTACTAGAGATTTAGATTTTTACAAAGTCCCTAACTTGTCCCACAAAGCCTTCGACATAGCTTCCCCTGATACATTCAGCAATACTAAATCTAAGACACACAATCGTATTGTGCTCTTTGCCTTCTGATCCAACTTCTTCCATTCTTCATTGGACACTCCCATTGGTTTAGTACCCAGATCTACCACGATTCACTGGTCTTTATCCACCAACAGATCATCCATCTTGAGTTTCCACAACTCAAAACTCTGACCATTAAATTTCTCGATCTCTATCTTTCCACTACTCACCATCTTCTTTCACCACTAGATCAATCTTGCAAATCTCCCACTAAATAGGGTTTACCATAGGCCTGAGCAAAACCCCTTAGCAACAAAGGTGTCCCCTTGAAGCCAAAATAGCTCTGATACCAAATGTAGGTTTTAAACGTGTACAAAAATTATTTGGATACGAATTCTAAAACACAGAAAATAAACAATGCGAGATCATAACACATAAAACATATATACATAGAGATTTTCCCTTGGATCCCATAACTGGGACTACTAGCTTTATTTTTCATTATGTTCCTTTCAATGTTACAATACATATTTATACATGCCGAAGCACCCAATATTATGGACCGAAAAAACCATCGCGTCCAATACCATGGACCAAAAACCATTGCGTCCAATACCATGGACTGAAAACCATTGCGTCCAATACCATGGATCGAAAACCATCACGTCCAAAAGTATGTGCGAAAATCATGCACAAAACCATAGGTGGGTCCGCCCAACCTAACATAGTGTCGAAAACCAAAATTTTCTAAGGCACTGCCTCGGACCCCATAAAGTGTGGTTACGGGTACCCCTCAAACTCATCGTTAACTACATGGAAAGAATATAACACAACTCAATAGTAAGTTCCTTAAACATAACATCGCTCACAAATAGACCACAGATCAATACACCAGTATTGTTGATGTGGTTAAAACCCTCAAAGAGTGAAACAGTCCACGGCCTGAGCCAATGTCACCACTTCAGGCAATTTATGAATAAAAGAATGAAAATTTACATAAGCTTCTCTCATGAACGGTTACCCTACAAATGACCCTCCATACTCTTTAAATAGAGATCATGGACCAATCGAGTGTTAAGCCACAGATCAAGTATTGGTAATACTGAGGAGAGAGTGAACCATCAGATCACTACATATCATGAATGTTAGATTGTAAGTTACAAAAGTACATATTAAATAAACACACTTTACCTAACTCTACACTAGACCAAGTTATACTTAACTATTTCCTATGTGTTGGAATATCCTAACACCCCCCCTTTGGAACAACTTGGGATAGGATTGAAGGATGTACAAATATGACACAATAGGAGAAGGAAGGAGGCATTAGAGCCTATCCCCCCTTAGTGACAACTTCCTGAACTCCAATCATAAATTGAAGTTTAGTAAACTTTGCCTTTGTAAAGTTGTCTACAACTTGATCATATGTTGGACAATATTGCACTTTAAGGACATGGTCATGAATGAGCTTTCCGATGAAGCGCATGTGTAGTTCAATGTGTTTTCTGCGCTGATGTTGGATTGGATCTTTACATAATTGAATGGCACTTTGATTATCACACCAAAGTGTAGTCAGATGCTACTGCTGAAAGCCTAACTCTGACAAAATTTGACGAAGCCACAAGGCTTCCTTACTAGATTCTATGGCACCACAATACTCTACTTCTGCTGAAGAAAGAGAAATGGAACTTTGTTTCTTGCAAACCCATGTAATAGGTCTTGAAACAAGAGTGAACAGATAGCCTATAGTAGACTTCCGATCATCAAGGTTGCTAGCCTAATCGGAATCAGTGAAACCAACCAATAGAGGAGATGCTTCGACACTGTAATGAATCCCAAACTAAACTGTACCTCGAACATAACGAAGTATTCTTTTAGCTACTTTCGAATGACTTCATGTGGGTTTTGCATAAACCGAGTAATAAGGGCAACAACAAAGGAAAGGTTAAGATGAGTATCGGTCAGATACAAAAGTTTTCCTACGAGTTGACGGTATAAGCTAGCATTAACTTCAGGTGAAGTACAAGTGATTGAAAGTTTGGCTCCAGACTGAAAGGGAGAAGGGGATGGCTTACAACCTTCCATGTGAAAATGGTGTAGAAGATCATAGGCATACTTGGACTGGGAAAGGGAAATACCTTCCTTGGATTGCAAGACTTGAAGACCAAGAAAATAATGCAAGTGTCCTATATCTATTATTTCAAACCTCTTTTTAAGGCTAGACTTCACATGGTTTATAAGGTTGGGATCACTACCAGTAACAATAAGATCATCAACATAAAAAATAAGAATGATAAAAGACTTGCCCACTTTCTTGGTGTAGACAGTATTGTCAGAATGACACCTAGAAAAGCCAGTTTCTAAAAGAAATCTATCCATTTTGGCATACCAAGCTCGAGGGCCTTGCTTGAGACCATAAAGGGATTTCTTAAGCTGGCATACAATGCTGGAGTCTATTTGTATAAAGCCAGTAGGTTGTTCCATATATATTTCTTCACGCAAGTTCCCATGCAAGAAGGAAGATTTAACATCCATCTGATGGACTTCCTATTTGAAAGAGGCAGCAAGGGAAAGAACAAGGTAGATAGAGTTCTTTTTGGAAACAGGGGAGAAGGTTTCAGTATAGTCAATGCCTTCTACTTGTGAAAAATCCTTAGCAACAAATCGAGCTTTATGTTTATCAACTTTTCCATCTGGTCCATACTTGGTTCTACAAAACCCATTTGCATCTAACAAGTTTTCATCCCTTTGGTAGAGGAACAAGTTCCCATGTATCATTTTCCAATAATCAACGATATTCCTCATTCATAGCTGCATCCCAATATGGATGGCCTAAAGCTTCTACAAAGGTGTTAGGATCATAATTTTCTAAAGCTTGAGCTAGTAAAGAAGAGGCTCTATCGAACTGAGAATGTGTACATCGCTGAACTGTAGGATCACCGGCAAGAGCACTTGCTACATCCCAAGTAGTAGGGACCCATTTTGGAAGTTGAGGAGCTGAAGGAGGATCCTAAGAAGGTGGGGCAGGATTTTCATCCTCGTTGTCATCATCTAAAGAAGAAATATTTTCAGAAGTGGAAGAGATAGAGAGAGGTGGCACATCCAATGAACTAGGCTCGTAGGTCAATATATTTTCAATGAAATGTACATCTCTTCTAATGATAACATTTTTGGACTTAAGTGGAATAAGTCTATATCCTTTGACATCTTCAGAACATCCAACAAAAATACATTTTTCACTCTTAGGTTCTAAAGCTTTATGTTTTTCATCTGGAATATGGACCCATGCTTCACTTCCAAAAACACAAAAGTGACTTACATCTGGTTTAATTGAGCTCCATGCTTCTTTTGGAGTGATATTCTTCAAAACCTTTGTAGGAGTGTGTTTTATTATGTAATTTGCACAATTAATTGCTTCTACCCAGAAATTAAGACTAAGTCCTTTAGATTGAAGCATACAATTAGCCATTTCCTTTAAGGTTTGATTCTTCCTTTCAGCTACACCATTTTGTTGTGGAGTATATGGAATAGTATGTTGCATTTGAATTCCATTCTCTATGAAAAATTTGATGAATTTTGTTGTTAACATATTCTCCACCATTATCAGATCTTAGCTTAAGAATTTGACGTCCATATTGTTTTACAACAAAGGCCTTAAAGGTCAAGAACATGTTAAACACTTTACTCTTGAGTTTTAAGAAGTATACCCAAGTGTGTCTGGAGAAATCATCAATGAAAGTTAAGAAATACTTGTAGCCAGAGAATAAAACAACTGGAAGTGGACCACATAAATCACTATGCACAAGCTGTAAAGGGGTTGAGGTGTGCCAAGAGGCACATTTTTCGAAACTATCCTGATGATGTTTTCTGAGTACACATCTAGAGAAAACACCATCTTTGCAAGATACCATTGAAAGATTTATCACCATATTTTATTTACATGGATTCTGAAGGGAGTGATAGTTTAAGTGACCAAATCACTCATGCCAATGTTTGCTCACTTCATCATTATGAGCAACAAATACTGAGGGAAGATTTGATGACCCAAAGGTGTTAAACTTATAAAACCTTTTGGAATCATCAACAATGCCAGTAGCTAAAATATGTCTAGGATCTCTTAGATCCTTAATTACAACATCATGAGGTGAAAATTCAACAATTTTATCTTCACCTGAATGAGTTATCTGATATACAGATAGAAGGTTATAGGATAATATTGAAAATACATCATTAAATTGACCATTGTCTATATGAACAGTTCCAGTCCCTACAATGCTAATAGATCTATCATCACCAACATATATATTTTTGGTGTTACAATCATTTAAAGAAGAAAACATGGCTTTGTTTTTGGCCATGTGATAAGAAGCTCCAGAATCAATGAGCCACTCATGAGAATTAGACGAGGAAGATACATGTAGTGCATATCCAGACTGAGATGTTTGAAAATCACATGCAAAAATGCTATTCCTGAAGACGAATTTGAAGTTGAAGAGTGCTCCAAATGGATGTTATGCTTCTTCATTGTTGCTTACAAGGCTTCCATCTTCTTAAAGAATTTGGATTCTATGTGGTCATCTCGATTACAAAAGTGGCAATGTCTATCAGCCTTCTTCCCTTTGTTTTTATTTGCCTTATCATTTTGTTGAAATTATTTTTCATTTTGAGGCTAAAATTTCTTAGGACGATTCTTTTTAGGATACAGCTTCTTAGGATTCTTTGAATTTGGTTACTGCTGGGTGGCTAAGGCTTTCTTAGAAGAGTTTCCAAGATTAAGAGGACCAAGGTGTAAGAGTTTTTCTTTTTCTCTTATTAAAGAATCACAAAAGGCATCAAAGGAAGGGGACTTGTACTCTTGTCCTTGAGAAATGAAGGCTTCTCTTGTAGAATGGAAGGTGGAAACAAACATAGAGTAGGCTGGTCCCAAATTAGTAAGACTGAAATAGACAAGGTTACTATCTTCTTTCTTAACCTTAACACCTTCCAAGAGAAGTCTAAGGGTCTTGAACTTGGACAAAAAATCTTCAATGGAAGAAAAATTATTGGGATCCAATGTAAGAAGCTCATTTTCGAGTTGATGGGCTCTAAGTTCATTTTTAATTCCAAAAACTTTAGTGATCTGTTTCATTGGTTCATTAGGAGTATCAGGTTCTGCGATATGGAATCTAAGGTTTGGATAAATAGACATCCCTATCAACCCACGTGCTTGATCTTTCCTGTTTTCCATTTGGCTGCCTTATATTCATCTTTCGAATTGGTTTCTTGGCTTGAGACTATTCTGTAAAAACCTTTACTTCTAAGTAAATCCACAATGTAGGACCACCATTGGAAGTAGTTGGTGCTGTCAACAATAACTTGGCGTGGACTTTCCATTTTAATAGAAAATGAAGCTATAGATGCTAAAACTAAGTGCTCCAATGGAATGATCTCGAAATATTAGGCTAATTAAAAAAAAACAACTCTGAGAACTACTTCTGGATGAAGAAGTTATGGATTTTTGAAGAACCATTGTTGAAGATGTTGACGATGTGTGGGAATGTGCAGAAATGAATGATAATGTTATATTTAAAAAAAATCCTCCCCATTTCCAAATTTAATGTAATTAGCTCAACAAAGAGAAAGACTTGAACTCAAGACCTCTATTCTCATAAAGTAACTTTGGACCAAGTGAGCTAGTTTAAAAGGTTAGTAATTTTTGGAAAAGAGGAAGGTTTTTTTTTTTAGTCACCAAAGGTTTGGGGTGCATGCTTACTTGAGAAATATCTTTTTTTCCTAAAAAAGGAAAACCACAAAACCCAAAACAAACATACAAGAAAAAAACAAACCGTATGGTTTGAAGTTAGCTTTAACCGGAAACTAACAATTTTCCTCAATGCTTCTGATTTTCTGAGATCACATTGAGGTGCAACGGAAAAGAGCATACGCATGAGAGAAAATCTTCCTTTCTGTTTCTGATTTTCCCATATTAGAAAGAGTCATGAGGCAAAGAGCATACATAGAAATGAAAGGTATAGATCCGATAATAAAAAACAGAGAGCTAACTAAACCGAAATAAATAGAGAGAAAATAACTAAAAACTGCAAATAAACACTGTATACCTCTGGATCTTAAAAATGACATAGCTAGGGCCACCAAAAACCTTTTCCCGTCAAACAAAATGGATTCTTCACTGGAATAGATGCTCCTAACACAATAGAGTGGTCTTCTCGGCCTGAAACTAGTCAGTAATAGTATATCTAGGAAATGATAGTCAGATACAGTTCTACCAGCTTCAGATTTTGATCACCAATAGATGCGGCCCTAAAATAGCTTTGATATCATGAAGGAATTTATAGGGTAAGTTCCTTAGACAGAACACCAAAGGACAACGCTCATGAATAGATCACATATCAATACACCAATATTGTTGACGTGGTTAAAACCCTTAAAGAGGGAAACAGTCCACGACCTGAGCCAACGCGGCCACTTCAGACAATTTATTACTAAAATAATGAAAATTTACATAAGCTTCTCTCATGAATGGTTACCCTGCAAATGACCCTCCATGCTCTTTAAATAGATATCATGGCCCAATCGGGTGTTAAGCCATGGATCAAGTGTCGGTAATACCGAGGAGAGAATGAACCGTCAGATCACTACATATTGTGACTGTCTGATTGTAAGTTACAAAAGTACATAGTAAAGAAACACAACTTTACCTAAATCTACACTAGACCAAGTTATACTTAACTATTTCCTGTGTGTCGGAATATCCTAACATTTAGATCAGATTGAAATTGTTTGGAGTCACGAGATGAATGTCTCAAACTTCTTGTGTCTAACTATTGTCCACCATCAATAGTCAAATCTAAAACTTGATAGTCTTTTCTGGGGAAAATGAAACTTTTTGCATCCCCATTGGAGTCTCTAGAATGTTATCACTCTGTAATTTCCCTAGGATGAGGAGAGAAACCTAGAGGTAACCATAAAACCACTTCTAAAGATGGGATCTAGCCCTTCCAGCTTCGGAGAGGGATCTCTCTATTATGAAACTACCTCAAGAAAATATAGAAAAGATAGATCAGCGCCTTAGAATTCAGCCTCTTAGAGGGGGCAACCTCCTTTACATTACATAAATGAACAATTCTTGGATGATTCAAATGACAAAACCTCCTTTCTATATATAGGAGTCTAAGGAGTCACAATATAAACCAGCCGACCTAACAATAATAATATAAAGCCAACAAAAATAACAATAGAGGGATTTTAATGGCACAGTAATAACAATATGGGGACAATAGGGGCAACAACAATATTAAATAAGGGGTATAACTCAATAGTAATGGGTAAATCACTAGTATTATAGGGACCCAACATGCCCCTCTCCTTCAAAAAAGTGTTGTCCTCAATGCTTGAGTAGTTCTGGATACTTCTGTATAAAATTCTCATCCTCGCATGTGGAATCTTTAGCGGATAAGTTCCTCCACTTGATAAGATACTCTGAAATTGATCAATTTCGTAGCTATCAAGTTCTGGTTTCTGTGACTGCTTCTAGTTCCAATATAATTTTTCCTTCCTCATCAAGTTCTGGCAATATTGTTTGAACTAGGAGCTTGTCGCAAGTAACCTTCTTTAAACATGAAACATGGAAAACTAGGTGCAATCTAGAAGCTGCAGGAAGCTCCAATTTGTATGCCATAGTACCAATCTTCTGCAACACCTTGTATGGACCATAATATTTTGGTGATAATTTATTATCCTTCTTAGCTTGCTTGAGGGACATTTGCTTATATGGTTGTAGCCGTAGGAATACCAATCACCTACATCAAAACTTCTTTCGCTACGATGTTGTTGATCTGCCTATTGTTTCATTCTATTCTGTGCCAACACGAGGTTATCCTTTAAGAGTTGGAGGACTTGTTGTTGAGTTCGATGTGATGTTCCACTGCTTGAACCTTAGAATTTTCTCTTAAATATGATGTGATGGATGGTGGCTGATATCCATAAAGTGCCATAAATGGGGTCATTTTTTGTTGTTGTATGGAAGGAAGTGTTATACCACCATTCAGCCAGAGGCAACCATTTGACCCATTATGTCGTTTATCAGATACAAAGCAGTGAAGATATCCTTCCAAACATTTGTTTACTATCTCCATTTGCCCATCAGATTGAGGATGATAAGATGAGCTATGAGCTAATTGAGTACCAAGACAAGAAAATAATTATGTCCAAAAATTTCCAGTGAAAATGGGATCTCTGTCACTTACAATAATCTTTGGGTTTCCATGTAGCTTTTGAAGTGTTTCCATAAATGCAGTAGAAACTGTACTGGCTTTAAATGGATGTGATAATGCACAAAAGTGTGCATACTTGGTAAGTCTGTCAACTACCACCATGATGACACTCTTTCCCTCAGCTTGGGTAAACCTGTGATAAAATCCATTGAAACCTCCTCCCAACATTGGCTTGGAATGGATAAAGGTTGTAATAGACCCGGTGTCTTAATTGTTTCAACTTTATTTTGTTCGCATACCAAACATTCCACCACAAACTTTTGAATATTTGATTTAAGGCCATCCCAAAAAATTTCCTTCTTAACCCTGTGGTAAGTTTTTAAAAATCTTGAGTGTCCTCCTAAGGCAGAAGCGTGCAATTCCTGAAGAATCTTTTGTTTGAGTTGGGAATTCTTATAGAGGTATAAGCGATCTTTGTACCATAACGAATCATTTTTCTAGCTAAATGTATCAAATGTACTGGAATCTTGTTGTAACTTTCGAATAAGTTCCCACACTTTTTTGTCATTCTTCCATTCCTCTCTTGCTTCGTTTATGCAATCTGGTTGGATAATAGAAATGGCGCACAATAATGCTTCCACATCCTCATCCTTTCTTGAGAGTGCATTTGCCACAACATTTTGCTTCCCTTTTTTGGATATGATTTCAAAGTCATAACCCGACATCTTTGTGACCCGTTTTTGTTGTTCTTTAGAGGATAATCTTTGTTCTAAAAAGTATTCAAGGCTATCATGATCCATTTTTACCTTGAAGTGTCTTCCCATTAGGTAGGGTCCCCATTTCTTAAGTGCATGTAGTATTGCCAACATTTCCTTCTCATAAATAGCTTTGTGTAAATACTTTCCCTTGATTGGACGACTTTTGAAAGCAATGGATCTTTCATCTTGCATTAAAACAACGCCAATTCCATTTCCGGAAGCATCACATTCCACAATAAAGGTTTTTGTGAAGTCTGGTGTAGCTAAGACCGGTGCTTGGCACGTTGCCTCTTTAAGATATTCGAAGGCCTTTGCTGCATCTGGAGTCCATGAAAATGCATATTTCTTCAACAATGTTGTTAGAGGTACTACTATTTTCCCATAATTCTTAACAAACTTGTGATAATACCCTGTCAACCCGAGAAATCCTCGCAAATGCTTATGGATGTGGGGATTTCCCATTCCTTAATGGCTTTATTTTTGCTAGGGTCTACCTTAACTCCTGCATGAGATACAATATGACCCAGATATTCCACCTCTTGTACTCCAAAGAAACATTTGGATCTGTTTGCATATAATTGTTACTCCTCCAATAGTTGTAGTACCCTGTCAACGTGTTCGACATGATCCTTCCAAGACTTGCTGTAGATTAGTATATCATAAAAAATACTAGCACAAATTTTCTAAGGAAGGGTTTGAAAATGGAATTCATCAAACCTTGAAATGTAGAAGGTGCATTGGTAAGGCCAAAAGGCATGACCAAAAACTCATAGTGACCCTCATGAGTTCTAAATGCTGTTTTCGGAATGTCTTGAGTCTTCATTTTGATTTGATGATATCTTGAACGAAGATCTAACTTGGTGAAGTAAATTGATCCATGCAATTCATCCAATAATTCATCAATGGCAGGAATGGGAAACTTATCTTTAATAGTGAGCTTGTTGAGCTCCCTATAATCCGGACACATGTGCCATGATTCATCCTTCTTGTGCACCAATACTACTAGAGAAGAGAAAGAACTTTGGCTAGGTTGAATTATACTACCCTCAAGCATTTATGCAACCATACGTTCAATTTCACTCTTTTGGGCATAGGGATATCTGTACGGCCTGATGTTTGGAGGAACACTTCTTGGAATCAGATGAATAGCATGATCATGATCATGCATAAGTGAGAGACCTTTGGGAGTCTCAAATACCTTGGAATGATTGTCCAGGACTTTTTGGAGATCTGGAGAAATAGATGATTTCGATGTGGAAACATCTAGTGAATTATATTTTCTTGAGCTGGTTTGATAACATTTGGTATCAGAGCTAATTATCTTTCCTGGTTTCCCTGCAATACCCCTTAATTCAACTTCCTTTCCTTCCATAGAAAATTTGATGAAAAGTTCTTGAAAATTAAAAGCTATTGACCCAGGGATTGTAGCCATTGGACTCCTAGTACAACATCAACACCTCCCATTGGAATGGAAAGAATTGGGCTAGTCAATACATATTCTCCCATAAATAGCTTGATATTATGGCACTTTCCAGAGCAATTTATCATTCCTCCATTTGCAATCATCATTTGACACTATGGTGTTGGATATAGGAAGCAATTCAATTCTTTTGCTATCTTACAATGAATAAAATTGTGAGTACTTCCTAAATCAGTCAACACCATTACCTTTTTCTTCTTGATTTGTCCTTCTATCTTGATGGTTTGAGGAGTGGTAATTCCAGCCAATGCATTACAAGATATGGTTGGATTTATTTCTTCTTTATCTAGGCTTTGTTCCTGGAGTATATCCTCTTCTTTT
>APFE030210564.1:33833-54864 GCA_000404065.3 Pinus taeda
TTCAAGTTCTGAAACGTCACGAAAAATCTATAGTGAAAATTCGCACGATGGACCTGTTTGGAGCAGCGAAACCTATATTCCAAAGCTCCGAACCAATGTTATGAAACCAGCTCAAGAAAATATAGAAAGATAGATCATATGCCTTAGAATTACAGCCCTTTCGAGGGGGCCAACCTCCTTTAACATCAACATAAATGAATAATTCTTGGATGATTCAAATGAAAAAACCTCCTTTCTATATATAGGAGTCTAAGGAGTCACAATATAACCCAGCCGACCTAACAATAATAATATAAATCCACAAAAATAACAATAGAGGGATTCTATATGGCACAATAATAACAATATGGGGACAATAGGGGCACACCAATATTAATAAGGGGTATAACTCAATAGTAATGGGGTAATCACTAGTATTATAGGGACCCAACACTCTCTTTCTGATTTACATTTTTGTTTTTAGATATTAGGCCAGTTATTGAGATTTGATGTTGGCTTTTCAAAGGTTTGGTTGAAAAATGTAGGGATATTCCATTGGGCATGGAGTCATGAACCTTTAGGCATTCAATCAAAAAATGATAGAGCTGCTGTAAGAGGGAAGGATAGGAAAACTTTTGGATCTTATAGGGTGTCTATGGAGTGAAAAGATGAATATGATTTAAGCTCAATTAAATATAGAGCATACTGAGATGAATTCTATACTTAATATCGGAATGAAAACATTGAAATTGCTTACAAGCCAGAGTAGAGTACACTTAATAAAATGCGACACTTAATCTTTTTGAAACAATAAAGAGGGAAAACATATGGGAAAATGAGAAAATAAATATTTTTTACATAATAAAGTACATCACCAATTGTTTGACACGGGAATCCTAGAACAAAACTCTCAGTATTTATGTAAATTGATCACTTTCAGTAGAATGCACAACTTACATCAATTTACAGCTCCTTCCTTCATACAATTTCCAACCTATACTAAGTCTTATTACAAAATATTTATAGAATTCTTAGTAAACTAACTTCAGATTCCAAAAACCAACTGCTTTTAAAATAATATCTAGAAATTTCTGGAAAAAAATCTGAATAATAAGGTTAAGATAAAAATAATCATTAGAAAACTGCAGGAAATCTAGAATTGATGGAAAACCTTTAGCCTTCAAATCTAGAAATTGGCTCGTTAATGTTGATCATCTGCCTTGGAATCTACAGATGTTGAAGTTGTCTTCACAAAACCTGTTAGTTTCCCTTTCAAACTTGATTAATGTTGTCATCTGTATCAACAAGTTGTCCCTTTTACTATTATTTCTCAGTCAACAAATATGAACATAATTACATATTGGTTGATGTTTTCCACCTAGTTGATCTATAAATTATTTGTATTTATGAGTTAAATAAAATTTGTGTTGAACCTTTTTTCCATAGTATTTTCCTTCATCATCTTTAAATACTTCATATTGGGTAGAAAATATTTTGAATAAATTGGTAAATGAATTTCCTAAAATAAAATTTTCAAAATATTTCTTTGAATGATTTAATAAACCATCTTCTTGTTTTGAAATCCATATCTTGTTTGAAATTCACGCGTTTTTAAATCCATACCCTATTTCTACTTCCCATGGATTTTAAAAAACCATATCTTGTTTTGCCATGGTTGGTAAACTATTTTTTTTTTACTTTCCTCTTTTTACTCTTGTATAATCTTTGGATAAGTATTTATCCAAGTTCATTTTCCATGAATTTATCCTCTTTATACTATAGAAAAAACATGTCTTTCTTCTCTGTAATTTTTTTTAGTCAACGTCATTTAGTTTCACATGTAACCCCATTTCATAAATATATCAATTGTAAAAATATCCTTTCACCTGAAACATATGAAATTTCCCTTATTTCCTTTCTGCCACAATTTTATAAAATTTGAATCAATACCGATAAGTTGGGGGTTACGAAATGAGTGACCACTTTTTCAAGATTCACATATCTCGAGGCATTTTACATTAGGGAAATTTAATGTATGAAGTGTGGGGTGGGGTCACAAATTTAGTTTTAAGTTTTCATTTTGACTTTCGAATTTATTATTGGCTAATGCATGAAAGTAGATGTGGTTCTAATGGTTTCGAGATTGGGTTGCTAAGTTATTTTGAATCAATTTTAATATTTCAAATAAATAATTTCATACTTAGGCATGTTTCTTTTGTTTTTTTGTTTCAAGGAGCAAACTTCAATTTGCTCTATTTTTTTATTCAAAAGTTGGTTTGAAGCACCAAATATACCGTTGGAAAGATGTTTCTAAGAAATTTACCATGAAAACACCTGCAACATGATATGACCTATAATTTATGTGAAAATAAATCTCCCAAAAATTCAGACTTTTCTTGACCACATGGCTTCAAGAACTAAATGGCACCTTGGACAAGAAAACCTTTAGGTTATGACATTTAGTGATTCATAAGCTAAACGGACAAAAAATAAATAGTAAGAGGCCAACACCACTGATTCCTATTACAGGACCCTAACAAAACCTATGATTACACTTTTCATTATTAGAAGCTTATGTTGTTCCCCTCTACCCTCAAGGATTCGACATTGCACTCGTTCATGAGCTTAGAAGGAGGCAAAATCACCACTTAGGGTCAAATGAAACAAGATTTAAAGCATAAATATAGGGACTATTAGAGTTCAAGAGAAAAAAGTGAGATATTTAGGATGACCTTAGGTCTTTATGAATCCTTAGAGGATTATGAAGAGTGATTTCAACTCAACTACATAAGAGATAACCATACCCTTAACCCAAAATCCTTGAAGCTTTTACTTCTTAGAGGGATTAGAGTGGATTTGATGGAGACCCTTAATATGTTGTCTATTCGAAACATTAAACAACTTACTTATGAATATATCAAGACAATATTCAAAAATCATTCTAGGGCTATAACGAGGAGAGGTATGTCTAATCAAGGGCTGATCAACTCTTCTCCCTCTACTTCTAGAATCAAACATGAAATAGCAAGCATGGTAGAATAATTTAAGAGTGAGATGTTGCACACCTTCACCTTACAAATGGATACTACATAAATAAAAAATAAGCAAAAGGAGGAATAAAGGTCATTGGCTATCATTTGTCCCACATGCACCAAGAGGCACCCTAAAAATGAGTTCCCATTGAATGTCCTAGAGGTATGCTCTTTTTTTGAGGAGAAGCATGCAAATAAAAAATGTCCCTCCCTTCTAGGACTGAAGGCTATATATCAATGGGTAGATATTGGTTGGAGCATCTTTACCTCATCAACTAAAGAAGGCCACAAGGGACTCATCCATACCAACAAGGCATGCAAAGTGCACATTGTCCTTCTTTCAATCAAAATGAGAATGCACCAATTTTATCCTTGTTATCCTCCAACTTACTCATCTTGGTCTTTGTCCTCTCCTTCATCCTTTTCTCTTCAGTACTCTCCTCAACTTTTTAATCCACCCTTTCATCCATACCAACCTTAGCCTCCTCAATAGGGTAGCCATTCATGAGAATGGAGGCATTAGGTATCCCAACCTGATGCCTTAATGCCTCCTCCTCCACCTCAAATACAACTACCCCACAATAATCCACCCAAGCAACCTCATATTCTTTCCCAACACAATCTAAACCCTAACAACAAGTAGGCCCAACAGGTCTATATTGCGGAAACATCCTATAGTTCTTATTCTATGGAGATCTAGCAGATCAACCTTAGGTATGGAAAGGTACTTCCATATGCTCACCCACCTTATCCACATGAAGACCTTGAAGAAGAGATGGAAGATAGTGTCCCTCAAGCTATTTTACCTTCTTATCCTGAAAATTTGATCCAACCTAAACAAAGAACCCTAGAAGAGGCTGAAATTCTGGGAGAACTAAATAACCTATGTTTTAAAATATCTCTTCTCTAGGCCATCAAAGAGGTTCCCATCTACAACAATATTATTAGGGAAAAGTTCTTTAGGAGGTCTAGAAGAAAGAAAAGAAATTCCCCCACTATTAATGTAGTTGACAAGTTGTCTAATCTAATGCTTGGGATGGTTATCTCCCCAAATTACTTGGATCCTGGTAGCCCATTAGTAGATGTGCACATTAACAATATTATAGTCCCCAAAACAAAAAACAATAATTGACCTTGGGTATGCAATCAATTTCACGAACAAGGAAACTATGTTGAAGATCAACCTCCTAGGAGCCTTGAGAAAGACCACCATGGTTTTGTACCTTGTAGATAGATCCACATTAGTTCCTGAGGGAGTTATTGAGGATGTGATGGTCTCCATTACCTCTTGGGAGTACCCCATAGAATTCCTTGACCTCCAACCTAAAACCAATTTTAATGGGTACCCTCTCATTTTAAGGAGAACTTGGTTATCCATTGTTGATGCTTAGATTAGTTGTAGGGCTGGAAACATGGCTATTAACAATGGGTATCTCACAAAGTGACTTGTATTATATCCCCCTGATTAACCCTCTATTGAGAATGACTTACCTTTGTGGTTAGAGGAAGAGGAGGAGGAATACTTTTATCAATCATCCCTCAACCCAGTTTGTACATTATACACTACTATAAGAAGCATGAAACTAGATGAGGATGGCCTTATTGAAAAATCATAGAGAATCAACCATCTACTACCATGAAAATTTATGAGATAGTGGAATAATCCTTAGGGAAACCTAAGAAAATCCATGGGATTATTTTTTTACTGTTGATCATGATCAAGATCATGCTAAGATTGTAAAAATTAGTCCATCCAAAACTCTAAAAATCAACCATTCCCTCTCAACAGCGCAAGAAAAACTATGCACTATATTGAGACAAGATCTTGATGCATTTTCTTGGGACTATAATGAAATGATAAGGGTTCATCCCTCAATTTTTACCCATAGTATTTACATTAAAGAGGGATGTAAACCTATGTGCCAACCCTAGGGGAGAATGAACCATGCACTTAAATACATTGTGAAAGAATAATTGCAAAAAATACTAGATGTAGTATTCATCTACCCCATTTCAAATAATGAATGGGTATCCCCTCTTGTCATAGCACCCAAGAAAAAATGGGAAGTGGAGGATTTATGTTAATGATAGGGAACTCAACAAGGATACAAATAAAGATAATTTTCCCTTTCCTTTCATTGATCAAGTCTTGGATGGACTTGATGGAAATAATTTCTTCTCATTCTTGGATGTATTTAATCAGTATAATTAGATCTAAATTATCCAAGAGGATCAGAACAAGACCACCTTCACATGTCCATGGGGGACCTTTGACTATAATGTCCTTTCATTTGGATTGTGCAATGCCCCTGCTAACTTCTAGAGGGAAGTTCTGACTATTTTTGCTGATATCGTGCATCACATAGTTGATATCTACATGGATCACTTAACCGCTTATGGAAATTATTTCTAGGAAGCTCATTCCAATTTGTGTAAAGTCTCAATGAAATGCATTTAAATTAATATGTCATTAAACCTAGAGAAGTGTAATTTTTTTATGAATTCGGGGATTGTCCTAGGTCAATTCCTTTCTAAGGAAGGGATCCAAGTTGACCCTAACAAGGTTACCATTATCAAAAGGATCCTTGTCCCTAAAAAATAAAGGAATGCTAAAACTTTTCTAGGGCTATTTGGATATTACAGAAGATTCATTAAGGATTTTAGTAAGTCGACTTCACCTTTGTTTGGATTTTTTACTAGGGATTTAGATTTTCATTGGACAGATAAATTTCAAGAGACATTTGAAGAGCTGAAAGACAAATTAATCACAACATCAATTCTTAGAGGTCCCAATTAGGCATTATCGTTGCACATCCACACACATGCATCAAAAAAAGTTGTAGGAGAAACATTGGGACAAGTGGAAGAGAAGTTTCCCTATTCCATATACTTCATCAGTAAGAACCTCTCCAAAACTGAACTCAATTAGATAGTTACTGAAAATAACTCTTAGTTGTTGTGCACTCCTTGAACAATTTAAGGAATTATATCACTAGATGCCAAGTATTTTCCATACTGATCATGAAACAATAAAATATTTAGTGAATAAAACTAATATCAATGCTATGATCATTAGATGGTTATTATTGTTCCAATATTTTTATCTAACCATTGTTGATAAGCCCGGAAAGGAAAATCTGGTTGTAATTGTTTTGTCTAAACTAACATTGCCTATGGAAAATGAGGAGATGATAGATGATCAACTTCTATATGAGAACTTATTTTCTATTTCACTATTGTCTCCTTGGTTTATTGAATATATATATATATATATATATATATATATATATATAGATATATAATCTATATCTTTGTTTCTGAGAGATTCTCTCCAAATTTGGACCAGATCATAGCTTGAGGAGATTGTAAGGGAGGATAAGTTTTTGACATACTATTAGTATGCCATGATGAACCTTGTGTTGGGGGGGGTGGGGGTGGGGGCCAAATTTTGTTGTAAAGAGGTTAGCCTTCAAAATTCTCCAAGTAGGCTACTACTGGCCCAATATGTAAGACCCTCCTCCCAAATTTACCCAAGCTAACTGGTCCATGGCGTAAGCATGTGACGAATAGTTACTATGATTTGATTCATATCCCCATGTATAGTTAAGGAAGTGCAACCGCTAAAACCAAAAACAATTTGATCTTTCTCAGGAGGTACAAAACCTTTAGGAGATAACCAACATTTCCAAGTGCCCAAGCCCTGAGATAACTTCTCATTTGCTGAGCTAGACCCCCAGTCATTCCTGCGACAAGCGATGCATGCGACTATGACCCTCCAGTTTCTCCCACTGCAAGGCATGCATGCTACTATGGTTTTCGTTAGGCAGTTTTGAGCAAGCGACCTCAGATTTTTTGCCACTTTTTCTAGGCTAGGTCTCAGGTCTCTTCCCATAACTTCATGAAACTTCCAGAAATGATAAATAACAATGAATTAAATCTACTAATGCAAAAATTGGTACAAGGAAGCAACCTGAACCCTACTATCCATGACATGAATTTCATCAAACATATAAAAAACATGTAATCTACAAGTCATAACTAGAGATTTGAGTATAGGGGTCTCAGATTTCTCTAAGAATCATCAAGAAGAATTGATGCTTTATCACAATAGATGCATTTTCATATATTAGGTCATACATTCATTATTTATTCATTTACTAATCAAAACATGGTGAAATCCATGACTAAGATATGTGATACACCATGCTTATAACTAGCATATAACCAATAAACTAAAAATAATAGAACAACCAATAAATCTACACATTAACAAGTACAATGACACATAAAACACAAGAGGAAAGATTTATTATTAACTTATGCAAAATCCAACCAAGATAGGGACTTCCGCGTGCAACCTAACCATAGATTGGGCTGACCCAAATATTTCTTTAAGCCAATCACCCCCAAGCCATATTCCAATCATGAACGTAGACTTATAACAAAAACCAACCAAGGCTTGCTTAGGATTTACCCCAATCACACCAAGGGATTCATAGGCCTAATTAAGAAACATGCACTACCACTCTTTAGATAAATCCCGTCATATACCGGTCCAAGGATCACTAGGCTTATATAAGCATGGACGCCTCCAGATCTCGCCACCTAAACCGTGAGGATTTTTCTCGTTTCCGCCTCTAGGATTTACGATATATTTGACAATTCATCATTCAGGGATTCATATGCCCAAGGAGGCTTCACCCTCCAGGATTTACCGTATATCTGGCCATTCACTAGATGAGGATTCCTAGACCTAATGAGGGAATACACAATCTGGCTTTACTGCAATCCCACCTTCACTAGTTCAGGTATTCCTAGGCCTTGTATTTCTTCCCTAAGACCACTCCACTCAGTTTCAAAAACCATCCAGAAATCCAACTCAACCAAAACAAGAGAACCTCATCACACCATGGCTATTCGGAAATGGCAAGACAAGGTTGAAAACCACTATCACACCCAGCAAGATCCATGCCAATGACATCAAGGGAACCAAAAACATGCATGCATGTACCATGCATTGAAAAACTAGTAAGGAAATCATATATGCAACTAGATATCTGCAATTAATCCCACTGTAGTCACTTGAATCCTGCTCCTCCTTACTTGATCCTTTCTTCCCTTTTCTTTCTTGTCCTTCATTTTCCTTCTTTCATCTGATGCTAGAGTTCTCCAAGAATACTTTAAGTGTCCAAGAGTATGAGAGAGAGAGCAGAGAGAGAGAGAGCTCCAAAAATGAAATAACAAAAGGTCGCCCTAACAAAATCCATGAATTGATCCTTAGAAGCCTTTTTATCAACGAGGCTTCTATTTTCTTCAATTTCCATTATTTTTCCTTCATTTTCCTCCTCATGCAAATTTGCGACTTTGCACCTTCATTTTCTCCTAATTTCCATTATTTTCATAAATAACATACCAATTAATGGCAGCTTTCCTTTTCAAAGAATTTTCCATTGCCTTTGTGAATTTCCTTTAGCCTTAATAACTGAAATGAACACCCACTAGGATGTTTTTCCCAACATTAAACTTGGAATATGTGTCCCATGACCTTGGTATTATTTATCATTTATTAACTTTATTAAATTGACTTTTAACCAGGGCTATTACAGAACCCTCCACCTCAGGGGAACACCATCCTCAATGTTTAATGACACTTATAACTAGTAAGACTGTTGAAAGCCAAACATACTTCCCATGGAGCTTTATAACATAGATCATTGCAGTATTTATAATGACCACTTCTCAAGACATGACAAACATATCGTTTATTGTGGCTTTATAAGACAACTCATTATGATTTACAATAAAAACCACATATACTTATGCACAACTTATTCAACCAAAAAATAACCATTCTATTCATGGAGCTTTATAAATATAGCTTGATACAATATTTATATTAATATACACATATAAATATGCACATTTTCTTAACCAACAAATAAAATGATATGATGCCTGCATCCACAATAAGGGATTTAAAATGCTCAAACCTCCACCCCCAAAGTAATACTAGGATTCACCTCCTTCTAGGAATTCCAAAATTCACTACCAAATTCAGAACTACAACCAATGCCCACCACTACGATCCTGCCCCAATATTCTCTCAGTGAAGAGTTACCAACTCATTATTCCAAGGTGCATTCCCAATGTGCATATGATTCCATCTAGCAATGTTAATTACCATAAAAAGTCCATCCCCAACCTTCCCTTCTCTACTACACATTCCTTTGGAAATCCATTTACTCACCATCCAAGTTCCTGACATCCCCTTTCCAGGATGATCCATCCATTGGCAAGGTTTCCTCGCATCAGAAGGTTTGAAAACCAAGGCATAACCTCGAAACCATCATATCAATCATAGCATACTCATGGAAATCAATGGACACCATTGTGTACCAATGTCCAACAATGGCCTTGTTCCTGAAGTGCTTTACTATCATATTATTGTCTTTCCAATTCCTTTTGTTGTTTCTAAAATTTGCAGTCAATTTCAACCAACCCAAACCGAGAATGTCCATGCTTTCCTATACAAAGCACATAAATTCCATTAGATTTAAAATAAATTGAAATAAATTCACACCATACCTCATCAATAGCCCGTCGATAAGGTACACCTATGTTCTTGTTTACTTCGTGCCACAACAAGTCAAACCAAATTTTTCATCAAATCATCATGTATAAATATATCATATTTGGTTAGCTCAAAAATCAATTGTCATAATCAAAATCATATATAACACATAACCATCATAAATCAAAAGAATATATCACATGCATAATTAAATACTAAAACCAAAATACTGATACTTATCCTTTAAATGATTCTTTTCTTCTACCTTTGTTCTTTATCTTTTCTGTATACTCATTGGATTGGTTACCACACTCAATAAGCACATAATGCCTTCTCTTCAACCACATACATCTACACATAGTGTAAACCACACACATATGCCCACACACAACATACAACACTACAAAATAAATGCACCTACACCTGACATACAACAAAACACATACACCTACACCTGGTGTACAACACAATACATACACCTACACCTCGTGTACAACACAACACATATACCTATACCCAGTGTACATCGGAAAAAAATACGTGCACCTACACCCGGTGTACAACATAATACATATACGTACACAAAGTATAACACAATGAATACACATGTCACAATACCAAGACTACAAAGTGCACATACCAAGTACCGCATGTACACAACACGTCATGTATGACATGCACACAATACCACATGTGCACAAATACCACTTGTACAACATGTACATAGTACCACCTATACACAACACCACCTGCACAACATGTACACAACATCACATGTACATGACACCACCTGCACAACATGTAAACAACACCACATGTACATAGTACCACCTGCACAATGTGTACACAACATCACATATACATAGCACCACCTGCACAATGTGTACACAATGCCACCTACATAGCATGTGCACAACAGCACATGCACATAATGCCACATGTACAAGTACTGAACACCACACGTACAACATGTACATAACACCACATGTACATAATGCCACGTGTACAACATATAATCAACACCATATATACACAAACCCATATGTACAATGTGTACATCACACCACATGTACACAACACCACATTTACAATGTTGATTTGTGTATATTGGGAGCTACTACAAGCCCTAGAGTTCAGGGTTTGGAGGGAAAAGCACCAGAAGAGTCACTTTTGGGGTTGGAACCAAAGTATGGGGTTTTGCACCAAATTGTGTTTTAGGCATTTCGATGAGTACATTTCTACATTTGATGGCATGAGACGATAGATGGTGGAAAGGAGAATCCAACGCTTCAAGAATCATCAAATTCCTACTTGTAGAAGTGGAAATATAAATTTTTGAAGATTAATTATGGGGTTTACACATGTGTGTCAAGGTCATCTTGGTGTAAAGATGACATATGATAGTTGTGGAAACCCTAATGTGACGTTGAGGAATCCCTCCTTTGTGTGTATATATAGGAGGTGTTATGGAGCTCTTTTACTCATCCATTTGTGCAACATATTACATATGAGAAGCTTGTTGGAGGAGAAAAAGAACTCGAATATCTTACCTTAGATTGGGTCACAGGATAAGCACACTTCAACGTGGAAAAGAGGTAGTGTAGGAGCCTTTTGGACACTGTTTTGAATTATGTTCACACTTGCAGGGAGGTTGAGTTAGGTAAGGAGAAGGGTAGGTCTATTGTGGCACTTTTAAAGGGTAAGAGAACTATGTTTGGGTAGAAGGTAGGCTGCAGGTAGGTTGTGTGGTAGGCCATAGGACATACCATCATAGAAAATCACCTGCATGGGTTTTTGTAGGGTTGTATTATGCCCTAATTGCCAACTTGGAAGTAGAGGGATCACTCTGAGGAAGGCTACATAATTTGAAGGTTGTTTGAGGGTTGTTGAGGGTTGCTACAGTCTGCTAAAATTCCCTATCCAGGAACTGTCAAGGGTGGTGTGGGACAATAGACTTGGAGTCAAAGTTGTTGTGTGTTGGTTCATTATTTTGACCATATTTGGATCATATTATATTGCAACCTATAAGTTCCATGTATTGAGGTCAACTAGGGAAGTTGGAGACTTCAATTAGGAGAAACACTTATAGTGAAATATTGGCTTCATTGGTCTAGTGGAGGGCAGTGTGTTGATAGCCCAAAGCATCCCTAGAATAGCTATCTTGAAGTGATGAAGAGGAGATGAAGATTGGGTGAAGTTTTGTGCTAAAGTGAAACACCTTGATGGACTAAGGTGACTACTAGCTTGCAAGTTTGGAGCTCGGTAATTAGGCCTACCCAAAGAGTAGATTGGATAAGCCTATGTACTTGTAGCATAAGTGACTTGCAATAGTGTTACGTGGTAGCCCTCTTGGAGTCTCGATGTGTTGTCCTCTGAAGGACTAAGGAGTAGCTAGTGAGTAGTATGGAGGTGAAGGACGATAAGACAAGATACAACATTAAAGCTGCAACTAATTTTTTCATTATATATTGTATACCATAGACTGTTTTATTATTCAGGTTTGGTTTAATATAATGAAGATTGGGGTTATTATTACATAATTTGCTATAAATTGTATATACTTGTGCATGTGTGGTTTAGTTCTTTATATTTTCTGCTTTGAAAGTAGTTCTTGTTGAGATTATTGTTTTGGTAGCATAAGTGATTTTAACACTCTAACCTAGATCTAAGGTTGTGGAAATTCAACATGGTATCATAGACTGACTAAGCTACTTTGAAATTTAGTGAATTAGAATGTGCACAATGAAGTACAATGTGAGAGGGAGTTTGTGACATTGTAAGTGAAGGGCTCACTATAATGTTAAAGTTGCAGGAAGGTCTCTGGTATGAGGATAGGTTGGAGTGTTCATCCAACTATACTCCTCGAAAGGAAAGGATCAAGTTGGCCATGCAGGTCAACAAGATCTGGCAATTCGCCGGGAAAGAGATGTGGATGGATCTTCAAAATTTGTTCCTGGAATAAGAACGAGAACCGAGTACTAGTACTAGATGATAAGTTAAAGTCCACCAAGATGATAAAGGGTGAAAGCATGACCTCATATCTGATGAGATTGTCTCAAGTCAGTGATGAGCTTACTACCATTGGTGTGGCTATCTTAGATGGAGATATGGTAAGGATTGCCTTGAAATGGTTCATCGAAGAATGGAAACCCTTCATCTAAGGAATCATTACCAAAGAAAAGATTCCATACCGGGATAGGATGTAGGATGACTTCATTCAGGAAGCATTGTGAGACGAGGATCTTCATCCAAAGAAGAAGTATTTTGATGATGATGTGGCACTCGTAGTACAAATGAAGTGTAAGCAAAAGAAGGACTTGAGTAAAGTTAAGTATTTAAACTGTGGTGAGATGGGTCATTATTCGCTGAGATGTCTGATGAAGAAGAAGGGAGATGATGGGAAGAGGAAAGGAAAGCACGCCATTAGTTTTTTCACTTCAAATGAGATAGATGATCTCACCAGGAGATTAGAAGAGGAGGACTTTTCTATGATTTCTCATTTCTCACAGGGCACTATCAATGAAGATGGATGATGCGTGGAAAGTGGTGTGATGAAACATATGACAAGGTCACAAGAGGTTTTTGAGACTCTAGATGAATGTGACTCAAAGTTGCACATGGTGTTGGGTGACAAGAGTTAGTTGGAGATCTGAGCATCACGTATTGTGCCACTTAGAATATAAATAAAACATGTGATGCAGGTCTAAGATGTACTATTTGTTCCTCAACTTAGATATAGCAAAATTTATGTCTCGATGATTGAGAGAAAAGGGTTTGAGGTCTTATTCAAGGATGGGAAGGCAAGAATCAGGCCCAAAGGCTCTAATTCAGATGGGATTGTACTTGGAGTTAGAGATCATGGTCTCTATATGTTGACAGATAAGCCTATGGATCATGGAAAGAAGTAGGTGGAGTAGGTGCAGGATCTAGAGAAGCAAAAGTAGGTGTAGTTGCAGTTTAAAGCTTCAAAGGAGTAGGTATAGATTCCTAAGAAGAAGGTACACCTTCTAGAGAAGAAATTCTAGGTTCCAGAGACTAAGAGGGAGTTGAGTTCCAAAGAGAGCTTGCAGGTTTAAAGGGAGACTTTGCAGTCCAAGAAGAGCGCATGGTCAGTGGGAAGCAGGGGTGCTCCTACAAGTTCCAAGAAGGAATCGTGGATAGAGTGGAAGAGGTTATAGGATAATAAGAAGAAGCAGGGTTCTTCTAGGGGTGAAAGTGATACTTTCCAAAAAGGCGTAGTTCACCGTACATGGATTACTACGATTATGAACGCCAAGAGTTGGGTAAGTGTTATGAGTAGTGATAACAATGACGAGTTACTTCCTAGTCTTGGAAGTACCTCCCTCGCTAAGAGGGAGTGTTGATTAATGTAGCTTGGGAGGTACTCCAAGCCATAGGGTTCAGGTTTTGGAGGGAAAAGTGCCACAAGAGTCACTTGTGGGCTTGGAACCCAAGTATGGGGTTTCGCACCAAATCTTGTTTTGGGAATTTCCATGAGCACATTTCTACATGTGATGGAATGAGATGATAGAGGGTGGAAAGGAGAATTTGAAGCTTCGAGAATCATCAAATTTTGAGTTGTAGAAGTGGAGATTTGAATTTTGAAGATTAATTATGGGGTTTACATATGTGTGTCAAGGTAGGCCTGGTGTAAAGATGACATATCATAGTTGTGGAATCCCTAATGTGACGTTGAAGAAGTGATCCTTTATGTGTATATATAGGAGTTGTTGTGGAGCTCTTATGCTCATCCATTTGTGCAACACACTACATAGGAGATGCTTGTTGGAGGAGAAAAAGAACTCAAATTTCTTCCCTTAGATTGGGTTGCATGAAAAGGACACTTAACCGTGGAAAAGAGGTAGCATAGGTGCATTTTATAGACTGTTTTGAAGTATTTTCACACTTGCACGAAGGCCGAGTTAGGTAAGGAGAAGGGCAGGTCTGTTGTTGCCCTTTTAAAGGGTAAGAGAACTCTGTTTGGTAGAACGTAAGCTACAACTAGGATATGTGGTAGGCTGTAGGCCATACCACCACATAAAAGCATATGCATGGGTTTGTTTGGCACTGTATTATGCCCTAATCTCCAGCGTGGAAGCAGAGGGATCACTCTAAGGAAGGTTGCATAATTTGAAGGTTGTTTGAGGGTTATTCAGGGATTGGTTGAGGATTTTTATAGTGTTCTAAAAGTCCCTAACTAGGAACAATCAAGGGAAGCATGGGACAATAGAATTGGAGTCAAATTTGTTGTGTGTTAGGACATTTTTTGACGAGATTTGGATCAGATTATATTTCAGCTTGTAAGTTCCATGTATTAAGGTCAAATTGGGTAGTTGAATACGTCTATTAGGAGCATACGTTATAGTGAAAGATTGGCCTTCATTGATCTAGTGTAGGATAGTGTGTTGATAGCCCAAAGTAGCCCTATATGAGATATCTTGAAGTAATGAAGAAGAGCTAAATATTAGGTGAATTTTGGTGATGAATTGCAACAACTTGATAGATTAAGGTGACTACTATACTGGCAGCTTGGAGCTTGGGAATTAGGCCTTTCAAGAGAGAAGATTGGATTGTCCCATGTACGTGTAGGAGAAGTAACTTGCAGTAGTGTTAGGTGGCATCCCGCCTAGAGTCTTGATGTGTTGTCCTTTGAAGGACTAAGTGGAAGTTATTGAGCAGTTTGGAAGCGAAGGACCAATAAGATAACATACAACATCGAAGTTGCCACAAATTTTGTCATTGTATCTTGTATACCATATATTGTTGTATTATTCATATTTGGTTTAATATAACAAATATTGGGGTTTTACATTATTTTATAATTTGTTAAACATTGTGTATACTTGTGCATATGTGATTTATTGCTTTATATTTTCTATTGTGCAACGTAGTTCTTGTTGAGATTCTTAGTTTGGTAGTGTCAATGATTTTAAGACTCTAACCTAGATGCAAGGTCATGGAAATTCAACATACAACATGTACACAACATCATCTATACATAGTACTATATATATATTAGGTGCATAACACCATTTGTAACCAATACCACATATCCAACATGCAAACAACACCATATGTACATAGTACTGCATATGCAACATGCACACAATTCCATATGTACACAATATCACATATGCAACATGTACACAATGCCATATGTACACAATACTGCATATGCAACATGCACACAACACTGTATGTAGAACATGCACACAGTAGCATATGTACATAACACCACATGTACAACATGTACAACACATACACAATAGTAGTACTGCATACCCAAATACCACACTGTCTCTACCAAGAAACCTTGTGTCTAGTGTCTTTCCGCTATCCATGCTTATCCCAACATGTTTCATATCACACTGCTTTCATTCCAATGTTGTATCTTTTGGCATTACCTAGAATGGCATAAACATAGACATAGTACAATCACATAATATTGAATCATATCCACATGATACTGACCTCATAGATTGTAGACGGCGGCTACTATGCCACTTGATTCCTCATGAAATCATGAACATATTCATTCCATTCACCCACATAAGCGATCATTTCTCCACAAGAATGATCCTTGAAAACCCCGTCAAACAGTTACATGCATACGTACATATAAACACACATATATATAAACATTAACATAAAACAATCTTGATCCCATTAGAAAATGACATGCATACATGCATATATACATATATAGACATTATCATAATCATGATCACAACATAATTACAAGATATCATAAGGTCAAGGTTAAGAGAACTCCCTTTATCCATGCACAACATAATCAACATTGAGAACAATAGTTCCCAACATTTCAAAGGCATATGACACCTTAGATCCATCTACTTCATCTTTCTTATTAATTTTCTGATGAATATCATGCGACTGTCCATTTACCCTAATGGACCCAACCAATCCAACTGAATGTCATATTATTACCTTCAATTTCCCTTATACATGTACCAAGTTTCATCTAGGTCTTACATTACCTATCAAGTTTCATTTAGCTCTTTCTAGCTCCATTAATGTTTCTCTTTCCCAACCAAATCCAAAGACCCTAAAAACATAAAATGCAAGCATAAGAAACAACAAGAAGAAACCATGAAAAATAATAACAATACTACACCACAAACAAAGTGGCATGGCCATGGACCAGACATAAATAAAATTGCAAATCAAGCGCAAACAAATCAAAAAGCACCAAAAGAAAAAAACTTGCAAAAAACATCATGTGTTGGGTCCCTATAATGCTAGTGTATCCCCCTTATTGTTATTTTTATTCCCATGTAACCCTCATATTGTTATCATTGTGCCCCATAGAAGCCCACTATTGTTATTGTTCTATCCTTACGTTATTATTGTTATGTAGGCTCTCATTATATTATAGACCCTTAGACTCCTATATATACAAAGGAGGTATTGCCATTTGTATCATCCAAGAATGATCAATTTATGTAATGTAAAAGAGGTTTCCCCCTCGAAGAGGATAATTTTTAAGTCTTTTATCTAACTATTTGTGAGCTGGTTACATAACATTTGTTATCAGAGCGTTGAATTCTAAGGTTTCGTTGCTTCAAATAGGTCATCGGGGAATTTTCTCCATAACTTTTTTTATACGAATATTTAGATGTTGAAATTGCAATCACATGGAGTAAAAATATTGATGAATTTCATATATGAATTTCATATTTTGTCTTGCTATATTTTCGGAGATATGATCCGAGGAAGTTAGGGTTTTTGTAGGCTCCATAATTCCATGTCAAACAAGTGACCTAAGGAAAATCATCATAATATTCTCTTTGAGAATCAGATTTGAATTTCATAAAAAATGACAGAAAGATCATGTACTATAGTATTTTGGTATCAATTTTAGGGTTGAACATCAAAACAATGAGACATTGCACCCTAGACAAGTTTTCTCTACTAAACCATTCTATAATTAGGTCACTGTGGGAGATCGGGCATAACGATTTCTTAAAGAGTCCAATATTGGTGTAACTTGTTGGGTTGGAAAGAAGAATAAGAGGGATACTGTAGGACATAATTTTATATCTTGGAGATTCACAAGTATAGATATACAACAACTGTAATACCTAGCTCCTAAAAATCAAGAAAAAAGTGTGTATTTAAAAAACAAAATTGCATAGCTTTTGTTTGAAAAATTAGTTTGAAGTAATTCAAGGGGCATATTGAAGCATATATATCATTTTTTTATTCCAAAATTCCTTGAAACAAAAAAGTGGACATATTTTGTAAGAAACCATAAATCTCTTCTATGACACATGAATAAGAGGACGAAATGCAGCATGATATATAACCTTTACAAGACTAAGTGAAACAAATTTCGTTCTCATAAAAAGTAACTAAAAGTGAATTGGAAGCCATGATGAATGTTAACATATATGGTATGAAAAGATACATGGGATCTAAGATAGATGGTATAAAAATGGATGTGGGAGTTTTGAATGATGGTTTAAAATTAGGCATGGAAGTAATGATGAATGTCAAGATAGAAGGGTTGAAGGAAGGTTTGGCAAAGTTCCTAGAAGAAAGGATTCCTAGTGGTGACAAGGAAATCCACTAAAATCATGATGAAGAAAAAAGGAATATCAATTACTAATTTAGAAACTTCAATGTGGGGTTTAAGAACCATCACATTCCAAATAAATATATGAGGAAGCTTGATGGCAAAGATCTGGTAACTTGGATACTACAGATGGAGCAATATTTTGATCTACAAGATGTGAAACCCTCACAAAATGTATGTATTGCATATTAATATTTAGAACCGAATCAGTTTGTATGGTATAAATGGATTTGTTCTCGTAAACCACTTGTCACCTGGTCAATTTTTACAGAGGAAATTATATTGTATTATGAACATACAAAGAACAACACCTTCCTTGGCCAATTGATAAATCTCAAACAAAGGTGTTCAATGGTGGAGCGCAATGAAGACTTTAAAAAATTGAATATTAGGGTAACCAATATTCCAAAGGAGCATAGGATTGATGTATTCATAGTGACTTTAATTATAAAATCCAACATGAGGTTTACCTTTGGGAACCTGATTCATTGGAGAAGGCATTCAGGGTGACAAGAAAAGTTTAAAGCAAAATTATGGGAACAAGAAAGTCTACCACTCACAACTATAAATATGGAAGTGTTGTTGCTTCTAGTCTTCTACAACCTACAGGGTTGACACTAAGAAAAAAGGGATGAAAAAAGAAAAAAAAGGGCTTAGTTACAGTTGCGATAGTAAATACACTAAAGGTAATAAGAGTGCGGAGAAGATATTATTCTACAAAGGTTGTGAAGAAGAGGAAGAAAAAGAACAAGAAACATCAAAAGAGGAGGATATACATCAGGAACCAACCCCAAATAAAGAAGAAATGAATCCTACCATATCTTGTAATGCATTGGTAGTAATTATCACTCCTAAAACTCTCAAGATAAAAGGATATATCAAGACGAAAAAGGTAATAGTGTTGATTGATTCAGGTATTACCCATAATTTTATTCATTATAAGATAGCCAAGGAACTGAATTGCTTCCTATATCTAGCACTAGAGTGTTAAGTGATGGTTGCAAATGGAGGAACTATAAATTTCTTTGGAAAGTGCCATAATATAAATCTAACCATGGGGAAATATGTATTGAATTTTCCAATGCTTTCCATTCAAATGGGTGGTGTTGATGTTGTACTAGGAGTCCAATGGTTACAAACTTTAGGGACGATAACTTTCCATTTTAAATAAATTTTCTTGACGTATTTTTGTAAAGGAAAGGAATTTGAATTAAGGGATATCATAGGGAAACCATCAAACATGATAAGCTCTAATGGCATGAAAAATATTATGAAGAGAGAACAATGGGGTGTCATTGCAGAATTATGCTCACCAAGGGTTCAAACATTGAAATCATTTATTTCTCTAGATCTCCAAAAAGCCTTGGAAAATTATTCCAAGGTGTTTGATAATTCCAAAGGCCTCCCACCTATTCCTGATCATGATCATGAAATTCACTAGATTATAGGAAGTGTTCCCGCAAACATCAAATCTTACAAATATCCTTATTCCCAAAAGAGTGAAATTGAATGTATGGTTGCAAAAATGTTGGAGGTTGGTATAATTCAACCTAGTCAAAGTTATTTCTCTACTCCAGTAGTATTGGTGCATAATAAGGATGGATCATGTCGTATGTATCCAGATTATAGGGGGATCAAAAAGCTCAAAAGATAAATTTTCAATTCCTTTCATGGATGAATTATTGGATGAATTGTTGGGTTGTGTTATATTCTTTCCACGACTAACCTACATTTGGTATCAGAGCTGTTTTGGCTTCAAGGGGACGCCTTTGTTGCTGAGGGGTTTCGCTCGGGCCTGTGGTAGACCCTGTTCAGTGGGAGAAATGCGAGATCGATTCTGGTGGTGAAAGAAGATGGCGAGCAGCGGAAAGATAGAGATTGAGAAGTTCAATGGTCAGAGTTTTGAGTTGTGGAAACTCAATATGGAGGATCTATTGGTGGATAAATATCAGTTGATCGCAGTAGATCCAGGTACTAAACCAACGGGAGTGACCGATGAAGAATGGAAGAGGTTGGATCAGAAGGCAAAGAGCACAATACGATCGTGTGCCTCAGATTCAGTTGAATGTATCAGGCGAAGCTACGACGAAGGATTTATGGGACAAGTTAGGGACTTTGTACCAATCTAAGTCTCTGGTGAATAAACTGCTCCTGCAGAAAAAACTGCATAACCTGAGGATGAAAGATGGAGACTCGTGACAGAGCATCTGAATGCGTTTAATACTGTGGTAAGTCAGTTATCATCTATTGATATTAAAATTTCAGATGAAGATAAGTGCATCAGTTTGTTTTGTTCTCTACCAGACTCATGGGGTAGTTTGGTTATTGCAATAGGTAGCAATGCAACTGCTTTGCAGTTTGATGAAATAGTCTCAGCCTTGCTAACGGAGGAGATGAGATGGAAAAATATGGACAACCAGAGTGGTGATGCCTTGTCTGTACGAGGACGATCCCAGAACAGAAACAAAAATAAGTCATCGAATGGGAGATCTAAATCTAGAGGGAGATCTAAATCTCCAGAAAAACCTACAAAGGTGGTGTGCTGGAAATGAGAAAAGCAAGGGCACTTCAGAAGGGAGTGTAAATCTAAAGCTCCTGATAAAGGAAAGGGATCAGATGATGCTCCTTCTGCAGAGGTGAAAACCACCTCAAATGAAGGTGGGGATGTGTACTTGGATCTTCAAGTACACATGTAGATCATGAGGCATGGTTGATTGACTCAGGTGCATCCTTTCACTTCACTCCCCATAGAGAGTGGTTCTGCGAGTATGAGAAATATGATGGTGGTGATGTCTTCTTAGGAGATGATAGGAAGGCTCGAATCATTGGTCGTGGAAAAGTAAAGTTGGAGTT
>APFE030210564.1:58862-84499 GCA_000404065.3 Pinus taeda
TGAGGTAGAACAAATGGATGTGAAGACAACATTTCTTCACGGGGATTTGGAAGAGGAATTCTACATGAAGCAACCTGAAGGCTTTGCGGTGAAGGGTAAGAAAGAACTGGTATGCAAGTTAAAGAAGTCTTTGTATGGGTTAAAACAGTCACCAAGGATGTGGTATCAGAAATTTGATACATTTATACGGGGACTTGGCTTCACCAGAAGCAAAGAGGATCATTGTGTGTATTTTAAATCAATTGGTGACCGTGTTATTTATCTGGTCTTGTATGTGGATGATATGTTGTTGGTTGGAAATGACAAAGAAATTATCCAGGATTGGAAGACCCAATTGTCCTCCAAATTCGACATAAAAGAGCTCGGTGCTGCAAACTATATTTTGGGCATGGAAATTAAAAGAGATGGGCAAAGAGGAAGCTCTGGTTAAACCAGAGGAAGTATGTCGAGACAATATTGTAGAGGTTTAGTATGCAGGATAGTAAACCGATGAAGGTTCCTATTCCTGTAGGTGTGAGGTTATCTGCTGAACAGTGTCGCAAGACACAAGAAGAGGAAGAGGACATGTCCCGTGTTCCATATGCAAGTGCAGTTGGTAGCTTGATGTATGCCATGGTCTGTACTAGACCAGACATTGCCCATGCAGTGGGAGTATTGAGCAGGTTTATGTCAAAACCAGGGAAGGAGCATTGGACAACAGTGAAGCGGGTTTTTAGGTATTTGAGGCACTAGTGATTATGGTTTGTGCTACCAAGGAAGATCAGGATTGGATAGAGTTTTGGATATCCCTGGATTTGTTGATGCAAACTGGGCTAGAGATCTGGATCAGAGAAGATCTACAAGTGAGTATGTGTTTAACCTATTTGGAGATGCAGTTAGTTGGATGAGTAAGAAAAAATCTGTAGTGGCACTATAAGGTAGAATACATGGCAGCCACTCATGCAAGCAAGGAAGGAGTTTGGTTGTAGAGATTGTGTTCAAGTATGCGGTTAGTACAGGGAGCTATAAGGATAGACTGTGACAGCCAAAGTGCAATTTTCTTGGCAAAGAACCTTGCTTATCATTCAAAGACAAAGCACATTGATGTTCAGTATCACTTTGTGAGGGATATGATAGAAAACAAAAAGGTGTTGCTGGTAAAGGTGGACAATTTGAAGAATACTGCAGATGCATTGACAAAATCTGTGATCTCTGAGAAGTTCTCTTGGTGTAGAAAAACAATGGGAGTTTCAGGGCTGGAAAAATGACTAAGCTCTCCTGTGGCCCCCTATAGAAAGAAAACAACAAGTGGGAGATTGTTGGGTTGTGTTATATTCTTTCCACGACTAACCTACATGAATTACATAAATCAATTTTATTCACCAAGTTGGATCTTCATTCAAGATACCATCAATTTAGAGTGAAGATTGAAGACATTCTAAAAAAATAGTCATAAATCATGAGGATCATTATGAATTTGTGTTCATGCCTTTTGGCCTTACTAATGTACTTTCCACATTTCAAGGTTTGATGAATACCATTCACAAACCCTTACTTAGAAAATGTGTGTTATAATTTTTAATGATATACTAATCTACAACAAGTATGGGAAGGATCATGTTCTACATATTGATAGGGTGCTTAAACTATTGGCAGACAAACAATTATATGCAAAAACCTCCAAATGTTTCTTTGGAGTAAAGGAGGTGGAGTATTTGGGTCATATTGTATCTCATAGTACACCCTAACAAAATTAAAGCCATTAAGGAATGGAAAATTCCCACAACCGTAAAGAATCTTCAAGGATATCTCATATTAACAAGGTATTATCATATGTTTGTTGAGAATTATGGGAGAATAGAGGAACCTCTAACATCATTACTAAAGAAATATGCATTTTGTTGGAATCTAGAAGCAACGAAGGCCTTTGAACATATTAAAGAGGCAATGTGCCAAGAAATAGTCTTAGTTATGCTAGACTTCACAAAAACTTTTATTGTGGAATGTGATGCTTCAAGAAATAGAATTGGTGATGTTTAAATGCAAGAAGGAAGACCCATTGTTTTTTAAAGTCTTCCAGTCAAAGAAAAGAATTTACACAAATCTATTTATGAGAAGGAAATGTTGCCAATACCACATACACTAAAGCAATGACAACCTTACCTAATTGGAAGACAATTCAAGGTAAAAGAAGATTTGATAGCCTTAAATACATTTGGAACAAATATTATATTTAGAAGAGCAACAAAAATGGGTGACAAAGGTGTTGGGTTATGAATTTGAAATCGTCTAAAAAAATGGAAGAAAAATGTTGTTGCAGATGCACTCTCAAGAAAGGATGAGGATGCAAAAACAATTGTTAGGTCCCTATAATACTAGGGATGCCCCCATTAATATTGTAGTTGTATCCCTTATTAATATTTGTGTGCCCCTATTGTCCCCATATTGTTATTACTGTGCCCCATAGAATCTCTCTATTGTTATTTTTGTGCCTTTATATTATATTGTTAGGTCGGCTTGGTTATATTGTGACCCCTTAGACTCCTATATATAGAAAGGAGGTTTTTTCATTTGAATCATCCAAGAATTATTCATTTGTGTAATGTAAAGGAGGTTACCCTCTTGAAGAGGCTTATTTCTAAGGCATTCATTTATCTTTTCTATCTTTTTGTGAGCTGGTTTCTTTGGTATTAGAGCTTTGGATTCTAGGGTTTCGCTGCTCCAAATATGTTATCGTGGAATTTTCGTTATAACTTTTTTTTTGCGATGTTTCAGAAGTGAAAAAAAAATACCATTTGAGATGAAATTACATTGAACCTCGAGTCCAAATTTTAGATATTTTCGTGCTCTATTTGCGGAGATATGATTTGAGGAAGTTTGTCTTTTTGCAGACTCTTGAATTACATTTCAAACAGGTGACCTGGGGAAAATCGTCATAAATTTCATAGAATTGAAATTTTGTAAGAACGTACAGAGAGAGGATGGATTGTACTTTCTTGTACATATTTTTTAGAGCTGAAGGTCAAAACAGTGACACGTGGCACTTCATACAATTTTGTTCTTCTGGAAAGGTCTATAGTCAGGTCATCTTGGGAGATTGTGCATAACTCTTCCTTGGAGAATCCAATTTGAATCAGACTGGTGGCACTGGAAAGAGGACATAGAGGGATACTACAGGTCACAATTTTAGAACTGGATGATTCGAAATTATAGAGATATATCAGATTCAATATCAAGCTCCTACAAAGTGAGAAAAGGTGTGTAATTTTTTTTTTAATTTTTGCATAAGATTGGTTTGAAAAATTAGTTTGAAGGAATTCAAAGAGAATAGTAAAGAATTATTATTAGTAATTGATTCCCTGAGGAAAAAAAATGCAAACACCTATTAAGCAACCAGAAAGCTCTAGCATTACTCATGAAGAAGAGGAAGAAATGCAACATGATATATCAAAATTATGAGACCAAGTGCAACAAGTGTCACTTGCACAAAAAGGTGTAGAAGATGAGATGGATGGTTTAAAGAAAGGCATGGAAGCTAAGATGAATGGCATGGATGCTAAAATGGATGGCATGGATGATAAGATTGAATAATTGAAGATAAAATTGAATAAGTTGCTACAAGAAATGGTCACTAATGGTGAAAGGGTAGTAAAGGAAACTCATGATGAGAACAAAAGAAATGTTAATCATGATTCCATAGACTCTAATGTTGGATCGAAGACCCATCATATTCGAAAAATCGATATGAGGAAGTTTGATGGCAAGGATCCTGCAACATGGATATTACAGATGGAACAATTTTTCAATCTCAATAATGTGCAAAGCACACAAAAGGTATGTATTGAAACTTTATATTTGGAACCAAATCAGTTTGTATGGTATCAATGGCTTTGCTCTTATAAATAAATTATCACTTGGGAAAAATTTACGGAAGAATTGACAACACAATATGAAGATACAAAAAGCAACAAATTTTTTAGACAATTGATAAATCTTAAACAAAAGGGTTCAATAATGGAGCACATTGAGGAGTTCCAAAAATTGAACACAAGGGTAAAAAATATTCCAGAGGAGCATAGGATTAATGTGTTCATAGTGACTTTAAAGTATAATATCCAACATGACGTTTTCCTTTGGGAACCTGATTCATTAGAGAAGGCATTCAGGTTAGCAAGAAAAATGGAAAGCAAAATTATGGCAACTAGGAAGCATCCCACTTACAACTATAAAGATGGAAGTGTTGTTTCCCCTATCCTTCCACAACCTATAAGGTTGACATGACAACAATTGGAAGAAAAAAGAGCAAAATGGCTTTGTTATAGTTGTGATAGAAAATACACTAAAGGTCATAAGTGTGTTGAGAAGAAATTATTCTACATAGATTGTGAAGAGGAAGAAGAAAAGGAGCAAGAAGGTTCAAAAGAAGAGGATATACTCTAGGAACAAAGCCTAGATAAATAAGAAATGAATCCAACCATATCTTGTAATGCATTGGCTAGAATTAAAACTCCTCAAACCATCAAGATAGAAGGACAAATCAAGAAGAAAAAGGTAACAGTGTTGATTGATTCAGGAAGTACCCACAATTTTATTCATTGTAAGATAGCAAAATAATTTAATTTCTTCCTATATCCAGCACCAGAGTGTCAAGTGATAGTTGCAAATGGAGGAATGATAAATTTCTCTGGAAAGTGCCATAATATCAAGCTATCCATGGGAGAATATGTATTGAAAATCCCAATGCTTTCCATTCTAATGGGAGGTGCTGATGTTGTACTAGGAGTGCAATGGCTATAATCCTCGGGTACAATAGCTTTTAACTTCCAAGAACCTTTCATGAAATTTTATGCAGAAGGAAATGAAGCTGAATTAAGGGGTATTGCAAGGAAATCAAGAAAGATAATAAGCTCTAATGGTATTGCAAAGCATCTAAAAAAGGAACAACAAGGTGTAATTGCACAATTATGTTTTCTAGATATTTCCACATCAAAATCATCTATTTCTCTAGATCTCCAAAAATTCTTGGAGAATCATTCCAAGGTATTTGAGACTCCCAAAGGTCTCCCACCTATTCATAATCATGATCATGCTATTCATTTGATTCCAGGAAGTGTTCCTCCAAACATCAGGCCGTTTAGATATCCCTATGCCCAAAAGAGTGAAATTGAATGTACGGCTACGGAAATTCTAGAGGCTGGTATAATTCAACCTAGCCAAAGTTCTTTCTCTGCTCCAATAGTATTGGTTCACAAGAAGGATGGATCATGGTGCATGTGTCCGGATTATAGGGAGCTCAACAAGCTCACTATTAAAGATAAGTTTCCCATTCCTGTCATTAATGAATTATTGGATGAATTGCATGGATCAATTTACTTCACCAAGTTAGATCTTTGTTCAAGATATTATCAAATCAGAATGAAGACTCAAGGCATTCTGAAAACAACATTTAGAACTCATGAGGGTGACTATGAATTTTTGGTCATGCCTTTTGGCCTTACCATTGCACCTTCTACATTCCAAGGTTTGATGAATTCCATTTTCAAACCCTTAGAAAATGTATTAGTATTTTTTGATAATATACTAATCTACAACAAGTCTTGGAAGGATCATGTTGAACATGTTGATAGGGTGCTACAACTATTGGAGGAGAAACAATTATATGCAAAAAGATCCAAATGTTTCTTTGGAGTACAAGAGGTGGAATATCTCGATCATATTTTATCTCATGAAGGAGTTAAGGTAGACCCTAGCAAAATTAAAGCCATTAAGTAATGGGAAATCCCCACATCCATAAAGCATTTGCAAGGATTTCTGTGGTTGACAGGGTATTATCGCAAGTTTGCTAAGAATTATGGGAAAATAGTAGCACCTCTAACAACATTGTAGAAGAAAGATGAATTTTCATGGACTCCAAAAGCAACAAAGGCCTTCAAATATCTTAAAGAGGCAATGTGTCAAGCACCTATCTTAGCTACATTAAACTTCACAAAAACCTTTATTGTGGAATGTGATGCTTTAGGAAATGGAATTGGTGTTGTTTTAATGCAAGATGAAAGACCCATTGCTTTCGAAAGTCTTCCAATCAAGGGAAAGTTTTTACACAAAGCTATCTATGAGAAGAAAATGTTGGCAATACTCCATGCACTTAAGAAATGGCGACCCTACCTAATGGGAAGACACTTCAAGGTAAAAATGGATCACGATAGCCTTAAATACTTTTTAGAACAAAGATTATCCTCTAAAGAACAACAAAAATGGGTCACAAAGATGTTGGGTTATGAATTTGAAATCATATACAAAAAAGGGAACAAAAATGTGGTGGCAAATGCACTCTCAAGAAAGGATGAGGATGTGGAAGCATTGTTGTGCGCCATTTCTCTTATCCAACCGAGGGAGGAATGGAATAATGATGAAGAAGTGTGGGAACTTATTCGAAAGTTACAACAAGATTCCAGTACATCTGATACATTTAGCTGGAAAAATGATACGTTATGGTACAAAGATCTCTTATACCTCTGTAAGAATTCCCAACTCAAACAAAAGATTCTTCTGGAATTGCATGCTTCTCCCTTAGGAGGGCACTCAGGATTTTTAAAAATTTACCACAGGGTTAAGAAGGAATTTTTTGGAGATGGCCTTAAATCAGATATTCGAAAGTTTGTGGCGCAATGTTTGGTATGCCAACAAAATAAAGCTGAAACAATTAAGACACCGGGTCTATTACAACCTTTATCCATTCCAAGCCAATTTTGGGAGGAGGTTTCAATGGATTTTATCATAGGTTTTTCCAAATTCTGAGGGAAAGAGTGTCATCATGGTGGTATTTGAAAGACTTACCAAGTATGCACACTTTTGTGCATTATCACATCCATTTAAAGCCAGTACAGTTTCTACGGCATTTATGGAAACAATTCAAAAGCTACATGGAAACCCAAAGATTATTGTAAGTGACAGAGATCCCGTTTTTACAGGAAATTTTTGGACAGAATTATTTTCTTGTCTTGGTACTCAGTTAGCTCATAGCTCATCCTATCATCCACAATTTGATGGGAAAACATAGATAGTAAACAAATGTTTGGAAGGATATCTTCGTTGCTTTGTATCTGATAAACGAACACAATGAGTCAAATGGTTGCCTCTGGCTGAATGGTGGTATAACACTTCCTTCCATACTGCAACAAAAATGACCCTATTTATGGTACTTTATGGATATCAGCCACCATTCATCACATCATATTAAGAGAAAATTCTAAGGTTCAAGCACTGGAACATCACACTAAGAATCAACAACAAGTTCTCAAACTCTTAAAGGATAACCTCATGTTGGCGTAATAGAATGAAACAACAGGCAGATCAAAATCATAGTGAAAAAAGTTTTGATGTAGGTGATTGGGTATTCCTATGGCTACAACCATATAAACAAATGTCCCTCAAGCAAGCTAAGAAGGATAACAAATTGTCACCAAAGTATTATGGTCTGTACAAGGTGTTGCAAAATATTGGTACTATGGCATACAAATTGGAGCTTCCTGCAGCTTCTCGAGTGCACCCAATTTTCCATGTTTCATGTTTAAAGAAGGTTATAAGCGACAAGCTTCCAGTTCAAACAATATTGCCAGAACTTGACTAGGAAGGAAAAATTATATTGGAACCAGAAGCAGTCATAGAAATAAGAACTCGACAACTATGAAATCGTTCCATTTCAGAGTATCTCATCAAGTGGAAGAACTTATCTGCTGAAGATTCCACATGGGATGATGAGAATTTTATATGGTAGCATCCAGAACTACTCAAGCATTGAGGACAACACTTTTTTGAAGGAGAGGGGCGTGTTAGGTCCCTATAATACTAGTGATGCCCCCATTAATATTGTAGTTGTATCCCTTATTAATATTGTTGTGCCCCTATTGTCCCCATATTGTTATTACTGTGCCCCATAGAATCTCTCTATTATTATTCTTGTGCCTTTATATTATTATTGTTAGATCAGCTTGGTTATATTGTGACCCCTTGGACTCCTATATATAGAAAGGAGGTCTTGTCATTTGAATCATCCAAGAATTATTCATTTGTGTAATGTAAAGGAGGTTGCTCGCTCGAAGATGCTTATTTCTAAGGTGTTCATCTATCCTTTCTATCTTTTTCTGAGCTGGTTTCATAAAAACAATGGTTTGTGCCATTTCTATTATTCAAACTGAGTGGATAACCGAAGCAAGGGATGAATGGAAGAATGATGAAGATGTTGGTCACTCATTCAAAATTTGTAGCAAGATCTGAGTACATATGATACATTTAGCTGGAAAAATGATTCATTATGGTAAAAAGATCTCTTATATCTTTGTAAGAATTTCCAAGTCAATCAAAATATTTTTTGGAGTTGCACACCTCTCCCTTCAGAGGGTACTTAGGATTTTAAAAAACTTACCATAGGGTCAAGAAGGAATTTTTTGGGATGGCCTTAAATCTGATATTCAGAAATTTGTGCCAAAATGTTTGGTTTTCTAACAATATAAAGTTGATACAGTTAAGACCTTGGGTATACTACAACCTTTAGCCATTGCAAGTCAGCATTTGGAGGAGGTATCAATGGATTTTATCACAGGTTTATCGAAGACTAAAGGAAATAGTGTCATCATGGTGGTAGTTTATAGACTTACAAAGTATGCATAGCTTTGTGCATTATCTCATCTTTTTGAAGTCAACACAGTTGTTATTGCATTTATGGAAACAATTTAAATTCTCCATGGAAATCCAAAGATTATAGTAAATGACAAAGATCCCATTTTCACTAGAACATTTTGGACAAAATTATTTTCTTGTCTAGGTACTCAAGTAGCTCATAACTCATCATATCATCCTCAATTTGATGGGAAAACCGAGATAGTGAACAAATGTTTGGAAGGATACCTTCATTCCTTTGTATCTAACAAACAAACACAATGGGTCAAGTGGCTACCTCTAGCTAAATGGTAGTATAACACTTCCGTCCATATTGTAGCAAAAATGACCACATTAATGACACTTTATGGATATCATCCACCATCCATCACATCATATTTAAGAACAATTCTAAGGTTCAAGTTGTTAGGGCCTAAATCTACCTCAAGCTGAGAAAGGCAGGATCTAGGGTAACATCAAACCACGCTTAACCTAGTAGATAGACCTACCAGGTCGGGAGAGGGCTCTCTCCTTGTCAATATCAGGAAAATATGATCATTGAGGTTTGAGATGACTGATGTAAAGACTAATTTTAGGCTAGGTATATGCTCAGAGGAATTTTATTGAATTTAATGTTGGTTTGCTAGCTCAAATGTGAAAGGTAGATTTGGGTTCAGGGAATGGACATAGTCTTACAGAGGTTTTTGTAGGATGAGGTAGGCAAATGGTTTGGTACTTTGAAATAAGCGAGATGGAGAGTCTTAAGGCTGGTGAGGAGTTGGAGAGGGCATAAAAGTCTCAAGGATCCTCTTCAAATAGTTGAAAACATAAATAACTAAACAAACCCTAGGTAGAGCACTGCAACATCAATGAATTCTACATTTATCCTTGATTCATTTAGTTAAGCTAAAAAAAAAGGAATGATGGCATACATAAAAATATGTAAACTTTCATTACAAAAGGAAAAACAATACCAAATCAAGTTGCCACAAGAATCCCACAAAGTGTTGCAAACCCTGGTTTATTACTTTGCCAAATTGCAAAGATGAATGTACAATGATGCTTAAAGCATTCACAAGAGTCCAACCTTTACCAATGATTGAAAAACTACGAGATATAGGAAACAAACAACTCATGCTAGGCTTTAGGGGTTGAATTCATGATTTTAGGAGCTATTTCAAAAATATCCAAACGAAGAACTGGAAAGTAGGTCGTGGAACAACTTGCCTCTAAAACCTAGGAAACTGATTCATTCAGTTTCGAACTACCTTTTCATGATGCATCTACCTCCACGAGTGAATTTTTAGCATTTTTACATCCAATTCCATCAAACTACATCAAACTACATCATTAATTTGACTATGAGAAAGAGAAAAGTCAAATTGAGAAAAAACTAGGTGAAAAAACAGAGTTATTTGGCAAAAAAGTCAATTTTCCATCTTGTGCACCACACCACTGTCGCTGTGCATAACACATTTTTGCAGTTGATTTTGGAGGCATTCTCATGCACGAAATTTTCTCCAAGTGGCTTGTTAGAAATTTATATCGGTCTCATTTCTAGAACAGGTGGAATTTCTAAATTTAGTGTCCATTTGCCCCTCCAAAAGTAAGTTCTCCCAACATTGCTTCCTGTGTGGTCAAAAAGGGGCAGAAAGGGCATTTTTGAGGCCTTTTTGATCCTTTTGGAAGCTCAAAACTTGACAAAATTTCTTCGCCATTTGTGGGCATTCATATTTTTGCATGAGTCCAAAAATGTTGAGTTTTCCTTCAAAGGAGGTCCCTAGCAAATGTGCGTGTCAGGTGGCATGGTGCACCAAGCAAAAAAACCTGTGTTTTGCTCCAAAAATTCAAAATTGACAAAAAGAATGCCAAATTTCTTGAAATTTTGGATGAGTGAACTGAATCAAGTACTATGTTGGGCCAAGGAAGCCTCAGCCAAGATCTTGAGCTTATCTTGCTCTTTCTTCCTCCTCAAAGATTTCCTCAACTTCGCCTTTAAAGTCCTAATTCTTGCTTTGCAACTTTGTTTCTTGCCAAATAATGAAAATCCATGTGCTGAAACATTTCCTTCTCCTTTTTATCCTTGTCCAGCATCCTCTCCAAGTGCATGTTGATCTTCTCCAATCAAGACTCCTTGTCATTCTCTATCTCTTGTTCAATGGAAGTCAAAGTGACATGGTCCTCTTTGTCATTTTGCTTCTTCACTTTCAACATTTCTAGCTCCATTAGGCTTTGCTTATCCTCCAAATGTTTGTTTTATTTCTTGTTTGTCATCTATATCATCCTCATGCATCTTCTCTTTGCCTTTGTTTTTCTACTTATCATAGTCATATTCACTATCTCTTTCCATTGTTTTCCCTTGGTTTTGAAAAATGTGATTATATATGTATGGTTTGTGGATAATAGTATGGAATACGATGGAGGAATGGAATGTGCAAAGTGTATGGGGAAGGGAGTGTGGAAATGTATGTATGAACAAGGTTTAGGGATGTGAGAGGGTTTAGGGAGTGAGTAGGATAAGTGTGTAGGGTTTTAGGGAGAGTGTGTAGGGTTTGGTGATGTGAGTAGGGCTTGTAGGGTTTGGGGATAGTAGGAATTAGGTATTAGGATTTAGAGATTCCAATTAGGGTTTGGGAGTAGTGGGATTAGGTATTAGGGTTTTTAGTTCTGGGGATAGGGGAATAGATGAATGTGAATGAAAGAGGGAATGCATGATGATCAAAACTTTTGAAATGGCACTATGGAATGCTTCACTTACTTGTTGAATGAAGATTGCACAAATTTTGAGCTTGGAAAAATGATTTGAGTGAAATTTGGGCTAAGTAGGCAGGTGTGCCACACCGCTACCCAGGTGCTCTATGCTCAACAGGTGTGTCGTGCCCGTTCAAATTACAGCGTAAAACCTGCACCAAGTGCGTTGCACCAGCTGATAGGTGCATAAATATTTTTCTAGGACACTTTTGGAGGGCTTCCCGGTGTCCAAATTGGGTGTGGGATAGTGCGTTGGAAATATTATTGAGTCTAATTTGCAAAAAAACTTTAATTTTTCAATTTGGAGTTCATTTGCCCTATCGAACATCAAATCTCCCAAGACTGGTCAAAATGTGAAAAATGAGGATGCCTAAAGGCACAATGTTGTTGCAGTCAACTTTGGAAGGTCTTCCTCAACTCCAAATTGAGCTCATGAAAGCTCATTCAAAAGATAATTATGTCTAATTATCATCAGACTCATCAAGCAAGTCATTTGGCCAACCAAGCTAGGATAAATCTTGATTTTCCAAAGGTCACTCCACAGGTGCATCAATTCTCCTGAGGCAACTGTATTTTTGACATTTCTCTAAAAACTTGACACCTGTGTAAAAAGTGAAGGAGGTTTTTCTTCCTTGGCCTATTTTGGACAAACACCACACTCATTTTTCCCAAATTCATCTTTTCTTGCTCAGAAAAATCATTGGAGTGAAACCTATCCTAATGTGTGGAACAAGGGATTTGTTGAAATGAAGTGAAATGAAGGGGATAAGGGGCTTCTAAATTCTTTAGAAAATTTTTCGAAGTAGGGAGGGATGTTAGGAAGTAGGAGAAAGTGGATTTTCGAAGATTTAGTGAGGGGAAGGGGTCCAAAAGAACAAAACACAGGCTTAGCATAGAAAATTGTCAAATTGTAGCAAGAAACTAGGGTTTGTGCAAAGATGAGGAATTTGAAGGATATCAGAGATGGGAAGTATTTAATAAGGTATATTAAGGATAGGGGAAGGTGTATGAACATCATGTTACAAGTTTTGCTGATGATTTGAACATCCAAGATACATTACCTTGAAAACCCTAGGAGAGGGAAATGAACCTTATCTAGGCACAACTGAAGCATGAACAAGGTATAAAATGACCCATTGGAACCTAACATGATGATGACAACCCTCTGAATGATGGTACACTCAGCTGAATGGTGACATGGACCAACATTTGGACAAATTTTAAAGGAGTGAAAACAAACACTAGACCTAATACCTAGTGACCAAATTTTGCTTGAAGACTCAATGAAATGAAAAAATTTGACCTTGACACCTTAAAATCACTTTGTAAGAGCAATTTTGATCACTGGAGCAAGGTTTCAAAGACTGACACTAACATTGGCTCCAATGGGGATGGTAGCTCCTTGGAGGTGCCAAGAACTGCAAATCTTTGGCAGAGCAAACAAGTGCCTTCATCCATTGGGCAATGGAATCAATGACTTCAAAACACCCAAAAACCAATTACTATGAAACTTTGACTCAAGACTCATAGTTGAACTGACTAATTCAAAAATGAAACAAGACTCTCAAAATTTGAAACTAGACACTTAGCTGAAACTATCTTTAAACTGATTAAAACCAAAATGACTCAAGACCTAAACACAACTGACAAACTGAAAAATATGCTCAAAATGGAGCTTATTCAATAATACCTATTCTAGTTGTTCCATTCATCACCTGGTCAAGTAAAATGAAACAGTCAATGCAACCAAGTAAGCATTATGGCTACTGTTTGCATTCTCCACAGGTGCTTGCTTATGAACAACAAAAGAGAACTACTGAAAGGAAACTCCTATGACAACTAGGAAACAGATATGTTGAATGATATGGATTCTCTATCCACCTCAAAAAACACTACATAAGAATCTCGAAGTTCATGCACATTGGGAATTAGCTCATCCAATGGATTACTTCTCTTCTCCTCATACCATGAACGCAAACTTTGATCTGAGCTTTGTGATGAGACTCCTATTGAAAATGACAAAGACACCAGCTACCCGATCAAGTTTATATCAGTACACATTTCAAGCTCACATGTAGTCAATGGAGAAGGACTCTGACTACAGACCTTATCTAAAACATCAACTATTGGATCATGAAAAACTTGAAGATACTGCTGCAACCCATCTTCTATTGGTTCTGATGAGATTACATGATTTCTTATAGGTTGCTTATTTGAAGATATACTATGCAATTTACCCTTCAAAAACTGAAATGATTCAAAACAAAATGCTACGGAATCATCTTGTATCATTTTATCATTTGTGCCAGCTTCCAAGTCTTCATCTGCAACTTGACAATCAATAGGATTTGGGGGCTGCAAATTTGGATATGAGAAGTCTTGAACAAGATTTTCATTGTCCTCAAGATGGTCTAGATCAAAACTTATCGACGATTGATTTCTGATTGCATAAAGGTTGTATTTGATGAACTGAAATGAAGCAAAATAAAAGGGCAAATATCCTTCACTTACTTCAAAATTTGCTACACTTTCCTCATCGTTTCCATAGCTGATATGCATCAATTGATCAATGTATTCGAGTTGTTGAAAGTGAACTTCCTCCTTCCACAAACTAGTTGTTGATTTTTCAAGATTAGCTTCTATTTGGAGAACATAATCATCATCATACTGATCAAATTGAGGAAAATCATCAGTATAAAAGACATCATCAAGCATACATGTCATATCAACAGATCTCTCTTCTCCAAGATGATCTATAAAATAATCATTATCAGATCTATGACAACTAGGATAAGAAAGAAGATGTTTTGGATCAACAACTTGTTCTTCTTCAGTCAGCGAGCCATGTGCTTGAACATTATACTCATTCCTCATGGTGATCATTTGCATCGTCTCTTCCACTGCACTTACCAAAATGTCAAGCTTTACCTCTAGAGATGTCGATTCATCCAAATCTACGTTTTTCATCTCTTCTTCCTTCAACTTTTCCCTTCGGATCAGCAAATGAGCCTCTACATCTACTGCACTGTTCTACATCTCTTCAAGTGCTGCAAGATTCCATTCTCTTAGTTGAAACTCCATTTCTGGATCAAAGGCACTCGGGTAGTGCAAGAGAGAGGATCCAAGAGGAGGTATTATATTAACCGGCATCAAATAATAAACTTGGTTAAATCTAGCAGAAAATTGTTGTAATGTCTCCCCTGACAATCTTTTGAGCTAGTTATACTCTTCTATAATCAAGAAAGGGTTTTGTATGATCATCCACCTGTCGAGGAAAACTTTGACGAACTGCCGGAAATCTGAGATGCTCACATCAGGCTGGGTTTTAAACCAACTCTTGACTTTTGCTTCCAAAGAAAGAGCAAAAAGCCTAATACTGACATGTTCTTCATCAACTTCAAAAAGTTCAAGAAAAGACTCAAAATTCAATACATATCTCTCAGCAGTGATATTGTCGTGTTCACCATCAAATCTTGGTAGATATAAATCAGGCTTTGTAGGGAAATCATGGGATATAGAAACTAAAATCAGAGGCTTGTTTCGATCTGGAATTTTACAAGGTATAGGGGTATGTACATAAATTATAGAATCAGTCTTGGTCTCTTGAGGCTCATCAGTTTGAAGACGGTCATCACAAGATTTGGGAAAAGGGTCTTGATCAAGCTCAAAGGTGTGCAAATCTTTGGTATTCACAATCTTCAAAGGGAAGGAATCAAATGCAGGCTAAGGATATTTTCTCAAATACAATATATTTTGCAAATCCTTCTTGACATTCTCCGAAGAAGAGAAGAAATAATTTATAACAAAGAACAAAATGTCTTGGATGAAATTACAACTTGAATACCTGATCTTTCCATATTGTCCTTTCATGTTTCTTCTGGTCAGGTTCATCTTCCAGTGGAGTCCTTGGATCTGATCTCGAAATTGATTTAGAGTCTCCAGGTGAATGATTTCAGCATTGCAGTGTCTGATTATTGTCCACCATTAACAATCAGATCTGAACTTGATTATATTCTGCTAAGGAAACCAAATGTTTAGACAGGAGATTGACTGAAGCAGCACTCATCTACTATACACTTGCAGAGCAAGAGAATTTCAAAGGCTACCTGGCTAACTTCAGGCTCTATCAATAGTCTATAAAGCAAACAACAAACTTTTCATCTCCCTAGTATGGTCACCAATATGTTAGGGCCTAAATCTACCTCAAGCTGAGATAGGCAGGATCTAGGGTAACATCAAACCACGCTTAAACTGGTAGCTAACCCAACTAGGTCAGGAGAGGGCTCTCTCCATGTTAATCTTAGGAAAATATGATCAATGAGGTTTGAGATGACTAATGTAAAGAATAATTTTAGGCTAGGTATATACTAAGAGGAATTTGATTGAATTTAATGTTGGTTCGCTAGCTCAAATGTGAAAGGCCGATTTGGGTCCGGGGAGTGGACACAGTCTTCCAGAGATTTCTGTGGGGCGAGGTAGGCAAATGGTTTGGTACTTTGAAATAAGTGAGATGGAGAGTCTTAAGACTAGTGAAGAGTTGGAGAGGGCATGAAAGTCTTAGGGATCCTCTTCAAATAGTTGAAAACATAAATAACTAAGCAAACCCTAGGTAGAGCACTGCAACATCAATGAATTCTACCTTTATCCTTGATTCATTTAGTTAAGGTGAATACAAAGAGATGATGGCATACATAAACACATTAAACTTGCATTAAAAAAGGAAAAACAATACCAAATCAAGTTGCCACAAGAATCCCACAAAGTGCTGCAAACCTTGGTCTATTCCTTTGCCAAACTGTAGAGATGAATTTACAATGATGCTCAAAGCATTCACAAGAGTCCCACCTTTACCAATGATTGAAAAACTATTAGATATAGGAAACAAACAACTCATGCTAAGCTTTAGGGATAGAATTCACGTAGGTTTTAACCCCGTACAGAAATTACCTGCATACGAATTCTAAATCAAAAGAAAAATAAAAATGCGAGAGCATAACACATAAAACACATATACACAGAGATTTCCCACTGGATCTCAAAACCGCGACTACCAGCTTGATTTTTCATTATATTCCTTTCAATGTTACAATACAATTTAACATGCCGAAGAATGCATCCATACCATGGACGAAAACCATCGCGTCCAAACCATGGACGAAAACCATAGGTTCGCCAACTAATAAGAGGGTCAAAAAGTTTTTTCTCGGGGTGCTACCGAACCCGTAGAGGGGGGCTAACCCGCCCCCTCAACCCACCCCCCACTGGCAAATCGGCGCAATGAAGGGGGGGCTCCACCCCCCCTCTAACCCCCCGGTTCACTACGTAGGTTAGTCATGGAAAGAATATAACACAACCCAACAATTCATGCATTTGATTTTGGAAAGTTATATCTGTCTCATTTCTATAACAGGTGGAATTTCTGAATTTGGTGTCCATTTTCCCCTCCAAAAGTGAGTTCTCCCAACATTGCTTCCTGTGTGGCCAAAAAGGGGCAGAAAGGGCATTTTTGAGGTCTTTTTGACCCTTTTGGAAGCTCAAAACTTGACAAAATTTCTTTTCCATTTGTGGGAATTCATATTTTTGCATGATGAATCCAAAAACGTCGAGTTTTCCTTCAAAGGAGGTCCCTAGAAAAAGTGCACGTCAGGTGGCGCAATGCACCAGGCAGAAAAACCTGTGTTTTGCTCCAAATATTCAAAATTGACAAAAAGTGTGCCAAATTTCTTGAAATTTGGGTTGAGTGAACTGAATCAAGTACTATGTTGGGTCAAGGAAGCCTTGGCCAAGATCTTGAGCTTATCTTTCTCTTTCTTTCTCCTCAAAGTTTTCCTCAACTTGGCCTTTAAAGTCCTAATTCTTGCTTTGCAACTTTTGTTTCTTTCCAAATAATGAAAGGCCATGTGCCGCAACATGTCTTTCTCATTGCTAGCCTTGTCCAACAACCTCTCCAAGTGAATTTTCATCTTCTCCAACAAAGACTCCTTGTCATTCTCTATCTCTTGTTCAATGGAAGTCAAAGTGACATGGTCCTCTTCGTCATTTTTCTTCTTCAGTTTCAACATTTCTAGCTCTACTAGGCTTTACTTATCCTCCAACTGTTTGTTTTATTTCTTATTTGTCATCTATATCATCCTCATGCATCTTCTCTTTTCCTTTGCTTTGCTACTTATCATAGTCATATTCATTGTCCCTTTCCATTGTTTTCCCTTGGTTTTGAAAAATTTGATTATGTATGAACGGTTTGTGGATAATAGTATGGAATAGGATGGAGGAATGGAATGGGTTTTGAAAAATGTGATTATATATGAATGCTTTGTAGATAATAGTATGGAATAGGATGGAGGAATGGAATGGGTAGAGTGTATGGGGAAGGGAGTGTAGAAATGTATGTATGAACAGGGTTTAGGGATGTAAGTAGGGTTTAAGGAGTGAGTACGATAAGTGTGTAGGGTTTTAGGGAGAGTGTGTAGGGTTTGGTGATGTGAATAGGGCTTGTAGGGTTTCGGGATAGTAGGAATTAGGTATTAGGGTTTAGAGATGCCAATTAGGGTTTGGGAGTAGTGGGATTAGGTATTAGGGTTTTTAGTTTTGGGGATAGGGGAATAGATGAATGTGAATGAAAGAGGGAAGGGGAAATGAGATGAGTGAAATGTAGTGAAGGGGAATGTAACTGATGCAAGGGGAGAAAATAGCAATAATGACAACTTTGAAATCCTAGAGAGTTTTTTCAATGTGACTGTGCAACAAACAAGGGTTTTCCTTTTCACCTATTTACACACCATGAATGATGATTAAAACTTTTGCAATAGCACTATGGAATGCTTCACTTAATTTTTGAATGAAGATTGCAAAAATTTGGAGCTTGGAAAAATGATTTGAGGGAAATTTGTGCTAAGTAGGTAGGTGTGCTATGCCACTACCCAAGTGCTTTGCGCTCAACAGGTGTGCCACGCCCAATCAAATTGCAATGTAAAACCTGCACCAGGTTTGTTGCGCCAGCTGACAAGTGCATAATGATTTTTGTAGGACACTTTTGGAGGCTTTCCTGGTGTCCACATTAGGTGTGGGATAGCGTGTTGGAAATATTATTGAGTCTAATTTCCAACGAAACTTTAATTTTTCAATTTGGAGTTCATTTTCCCTGTCAAAAGTCAAATCTCCGAAGACTGGTCCAAATGTGCAAAATGAGGTTGCCTAAAGGCAGAGTGCTGTTGCAATAAACTTTGGAAGGTCTTCCTCAACACAAAATTGAGCTCATGATAACTCATTGGAAATATCATTGTGTTTAGTTATGATTTGACTCATCAAGCAAGTCATTTGGCCAACCGAGCTAGGATAAATCTTGATTTTCCCAGTCACTTCACAGGTGCATCAATTCTCCTGAGGCAACAGTATTTTTGACATTTCTGTAAAACGATGACACTTGTGTAAAACTTGAAGGATGCGTTTCTTCCTTGGCCTATTTTGGACAAAAAACTCTCTCATATTTCCAAAATTAATCTTTTCTTTCTCAGAAACATCATTGGAGTAAAACCTATCCTGATGTGTGGAACAGGGGATTTGTCGAAAGGAAGTGAAATGAAGGGGATAAGGGTCTTCTAAATTCTTGAGAAAATTTTGGGAAGTAGGGAGGGATGTTAGGAAGCAGGAAAAAGTGGAATTTCAAAGATTTAGTGAGGGAAAGGGGTCCAAAAGGAGAAACCGCAGGCCTAGCCTAGAAATTTGTCAAATTGTAGCAAGAAACTAGGGTTTGTGAGAAAATGAGGAATTTGAGGGATATTAGAGATGGGAAGTGTTTAATAAGGTACATTAAGGATAGGGGAAGGTGTATGAACATTAGGATACAAGTTTTGCTGATGATTTGACCATCCAAGAGACATTACCTTCAAAACCCTAGGAGAGGGAAATGAACCTTACCTAGGCACAACTGAAGCATGAACAAGGTGTAAAATGACCCATTGGAACCTAACATGATGATGACAACCCTCTGAATGATGGTAAACTTAGCCGAATGGTGACATGAACTGACATTTGTATAAATTTTAAAGGAGTGAAAACAAACACTAGACCTAATACCTAATGACCAAATTTTGCTTGAAGACTCACTGAAGTGACAAAATTTGACCTTGACACTGTTATCACTCAGGTTGTTCCTTGCCTTCTGGAGGGAATACGGCTGAGGTAACCACTAACCAATCTTTTAGATGCAGGTCCTACTCTACCTGCAACCAGAGAGGGCTCTCTCTTTGTAGTTTAGCTTTGTTTTGGAGTATTTTAGGCTAGTTGTGATGAACAGGGTTTTGATTTGAGTTTGTTGGATGGTGATTTTAAACAGAGGTGAGGTGCAAGTGTAAAACAGTTTGTTCCATTGAGCAATGGAGTCAATGAAGGTGTATTGCTCAAAGTGTTTCTAGGGGAGATGGTAATGCTACAGAGCAGGATAGGCAACCTAGGAACAATATTCAAATTTGGAAATGATGGAATGAAGTCAGGTAATGAAAGGCAATTAAGAATCTTTCGTTATGCTAGCAGGGGGAATGTGTATGAATATTATGCAGGAGCAATTAAGGATTCCTAAATAGTATTCAAAATGAAGGAATTAGTGCAAACATGAGTAGTTAAGAATTCATATTTATGACTAATTCTGAAGAAAACGTAATTAATAACAGAGATTGAACACAGGGTGCATTTAAAACAAATTCTATGTTATTCTTCTTCTCCGTTACCAAGATTATGAAATATATATGAATTTGCAAACATAGTTTAGAATAACTTATTGTTCCATAGAATGACAGAAGAATTCTGTAGCAGGTCCCAGAATATCCAATCCACCTTCAGACGGTTCAAAAATAGTGAACTTCAACAACGATTTGTATTAAAATAGTCTAATAGTTTACAACGCAGTCCAAAAAGAAAATCACCAACCCCTAATACATTCTATGGGGAGGTCTATATACAAAAATGAGATACAAAATATCTAGTTGATGAGTCTCCATGCAATAAATTTCATCACCAACTCTTCAAAGGAAGTGGATGAAAGAAATAAATGCTGCAGTCAATATTAGTGTGCTAGCTGTCTATTTTGTCAGAGAAATTTGACTTTTTTGACCAATTGAGTCGGCTGAGGCTGTGCCTTTAATTTGCGATTTTTGGGCTTGCTGTCCTAGTGCTTTGCTGAGTCACTGTTTTGACTTCCTCTACCTGTTGCCTTTATGCTTTGTTCGGTGCCTGCGTACTCAATTTTGCTGACTTGTAGCTGACCAAAATCTGAGGCTGAGAAAGGAGGAAAAAGACCGAAATTACCTGGATAAAAATTTCCAGCATTGCTTGCCACTAATCCTCAGGAGGCAGCTTATGTCTTTGTATTTTTATGAGTGTTTCATTATCCTCTATGTATCTATAAAAATTGGGTGGGACCTCAAACAGATGATTGATTTCATGCTCAATGTAAAATAGGTTTTCTAATTTATCATAAAGAGATTGTCCAGAGGGAGGTCCTACTTCTTCTGAGGTACTTGAGGATGTTGAAATCTTATTGGAAACAAAGTTATTGATTTTGATAGTATATTGCTCACAGGACAGTAGTTTTCCAACACTAGTCAATAGGCTAGGTAATCCTCTGGTCTGCAATGCTGTCATCTTTATCTTGAAGTCATTTATTTCTTCTTGCATTTCCTCACACTTTCTCTCTAGAGTGTGCACAAAATTTCTCATGGTCAACACCTTTTTTGCTGTCAGAATAGTATCTATCCTGCTATTGATGTCTAATGCTGCCAACTCCTCTTTGGTATGGTTGTTCAGGAAATGAATCATTTTATTGGCTTGCTCGGGCATATTTCCCAATGCTGCTCTAGCCCTCTGAGTCTCAAATTGAGCTAGGCCTATCAACTCTATTTGCTCATGTATGGCCTGAATTTATTGTCATTGGTCAGTGATTTCTTGGCCAATCTTGGCCCACATAATATTTTTGATTTTAGCTAGAGTCTTGTCTAAAGTAAGCTCTTTTTCTAAGGCCTTTATTTTGCTGTCCAAGGCTTTTATTTCTCTTTGTTTCTCAACCACTATCATCTTGGACTTGTCATAGCTTGCCTCTAGCTTGGCCAGCTTTTCTTTGGCCTCTTTCACCTATGTGACCTGAACTTCTAGTTCTTTGACCAATTTCATCATCTCTTCCATACTCATGCTAGATCCTGGTCCTGTTGTTGTTGCTGTTGCTGCTGCTGTAGCATCTGTAGTTAATGTAGTCGTTGTGGATGTTGAAATGGCAGGAGGGATTGTTGCTGCTTGTGTGGGAGGAACAGTGACAATAGTTGGGGCTATTTGGGGGGGCTGGGAGGTCGAATATCCCTGCTTGCTTTTCAATGCTCTCTCTAATTCTTCCTCCATCTATATTATTCTTTGATTCATCCTCATGAGCAGATCCATGGTATCATCAACTTCTTTTTCTTACACAAGCTCTGTAGTTTGAGGGTGGATAGTTGTAGGTAGCTTCACTTGTTTTCTGAGTGCAACAATATCATCTTCTTTCTTCTTCATAAGGGCCTTGACGCCCTTGGGATCCTTAGGGTCATGCCCTAGATCCACAATAATTTCCTCTAATATCTTTATTCAGTTATCTTTGGCTGACGAAGACATTCTCTCCAAATCCAATTGAGTATTTGTATTTTTCAATGATTCCTTTAGTTGATGTGCGAGCATAGCCTTATCTGCTAGAGTGGCATAGACCATTTCACCTATTTTCTTGTGTAGCTCTATTTCATCCATTGGGTGTATGTCCTTGGAGAGGACTTCCAGGTTTGTCTTTATGTAATTTGTAGTTGTTTTGGGCTGTGGAACTTTAGGCTTAAAATGAGTTAGAATCATCTTTTCCTTCTTAATGTCATAAGCTGCCATCAATCATACAGCTGTATTCTTAATAGCTCATTCTGGGCCTTGATTTCCATGAAAGTTCCTTTAATGCGAGACAACTATTTGCTTTGTTGCCTAGAGGAAGACACCTCCGTACTATGCTGCCTGCCTTGCTCCTGCTGGAATGAGCTGGTAGCTGTTTGCTGGCTTGTTTCTCTCTCCCTCCTCGGACTCTCTATGATTTCTTCACTAATATCTTCCTCAACTTGAGGGTCAACTCTTTGTCTTTTGGTTTCTGGTTGCTGTGCTGTCCCACTTGGAGGTGTGGTCTCTTCCCTATCCTACTTCTTACCTCTTTCCTCATTAAGAGGAGTCTGTAAGGCTGGAATCTGTGATGCCTCAGCCTGCTGTGGAGGGGCTTGCCCTTGAATCTGCTCCTTGGAGGTGGTAGGCTCTTATGTAACTATTTCTTGCTCGACATCCATCACTTCTTTTCCTTTTGCTGTACCTGTTGCTGATGTAGATGTTTCTTGGGCAGCTTGTGAAGCTGTAGCAGTGGATGTGCCCTCTCCAACTTGGTGTGGAAGTTTGAATGTTACCTGCTGAAAAGAATCCATGTCAAGAGTTTTTTCCAAATCTTTGACATTTTGTTCCATTATTTATTCTTGAGTGAGTTCTTCAATTAATGTGCCTTGCACCCACTCATCTTGATTAGCAAATTGCTCAATCTGTGGGACTTTACAATGTTCATATGATGTCAGCTTATATTTTACTTTTTTGGAACTGATAAAGCCATCGGGGTCATAAGGGACCCACTAGAAACTCCTTTTTAGCTTGAGTTTCTACCCCAGTATTTGATCAACATCTTGTCAACCTTCTTTCTTGTTCATAATTAAGGGGCCTAGATGGTCTTTGAATTTCAGGTGAGCTTTCTTCTTGGCACTATGAAAATGAGTGAGATCTGAATTGATGAGTTTCCTATAATATTCCAAGGCACACTGTCTCATGGGTACATATCTTGGGAGCCTGTAGGGACAGAGCTCATAGCCATAGATCCTAATGACAGTGTGAATTTGGTAGAGATACCAATCACCGATTTTGTAGTTCTTGGACAACTGCAATATCTTCTGCATGTCATATGATAATCTAGGAGGAGTAGTTCTTTTCAAGAGACAGGAGACTAGGTAAACAAATTGGTCAGTGAACTCATAATAAGAGTAAGGAGAGTTTTGGACCTGATGGAAGACTGATGACCAAAATATAACAGACCTTCTTTCACCCTTTGAATCTAACTTCTTCATGGGACATTGGAAACATTCTGACTGGTAATACATGAACAAATGATAGATATATGATGAATATTTGAAGACTCCCTCCCTATCCAACTTCACTAGTTGGTCATGCATTTTATTGGTAATGAACTTGGCATAGTTGTACTTGACAGTAGGGGGCTCTCCTACGCTATATGCATACAATAGGACCAACATTGTTTCATCAATGTGTTCACTTGTTTTGAAACCTAGCACAGAGGATATCATATCTACAAGCAGTTTGCCTACTTCATTGAAATTGACATATAAGAAAGTAGGTGGCTCTGTAGGCTGGTGGTCTTCTCTCATGAATGTCTTGGCAATTCTGGCAATCTCAGAGCTGGAGAGTTTGGGGCCTTCATCCAGCAGGTATTTCATAGAAAAAGGGACCAAAAGCTGAGTCTGCTTGAAATTTAGCATTTGTTTAATGGAATGAGGAGTGATATGGAAGAGTATGCTCCCAGATGGAGACTTGACAGCTCTTTGAGTTGGGTCATAGTTCTCAGCACAGAGGTGAATTATCTCAGGGAAAATATTTATAGAGGGCAAGAAGTAGATGGGCAAATTTGATTCCCAAATGCCATACATGTCACTATTGCTGAAAAAACTATTTCTCAGCTGATAGAAGGTCTGTAAGTGATTTTTGTCCCCAACCAAATCCTAAATGAGGTAGTCCCTATTAGCTAAAGGTAGTGCTTCAAGCTCTTTGTTAGGTGCATTGATAGGAGCAATGTTTAAAGCTGCTGGAGTGGCCATCTTGAAGTTTTTTCTATGTTTATACTTAGAACCAGGATTAGTGCAACTACTGAAGACTGAGAACTTCCTCTGAGGCTTTGTCAAGGAGCTGCAGATTGAGTTTAGATGAAGCAATGGTCTTCACTGTCTGTATCTATCATAAAGAGGCAAATTTACAGAGTTCAAACAGGCTTTTCTTTTCTTTGATGAATTCACTGGGTTGATAAGCTGTGTGGGCAAACTACAGAGAGAATAAGAATGTTTTTTGAGCCGAATAGGTGGAATTTTGCAGAGGAATTTTGGTAAAAGGGGTCAAAGCACAGGCAGTATAAAGATTCTGCCGGCAAACGAACTGAAAAATGATTTTTTGATGGTGAAATTGCAGAGGGGCGTAAGTTTGCAGTGTTTCTTTTGGGATAGGGGAATTATCAGTGAATTTAGGCAGAATTTAGGTGCAAGAGTATCTTTGGTTTAGGTATATGAAGGTGTTTAAGCAGCTAAAATGGAGAAAACAGTGAAAAAAGTGGTTAACATGTGAAATTTCGGGCAAATAACTAGTTTTAAGGCGCCGAGTGTGGTTGAGCAGGTTCAATGGCGAACAACGAAGTTGAAATTGCAAGCGGAAATGGCTCGGATGACTAAATTCGATATTGGGTAGCAAATCAACGTAAGATGGCATGCACAACACTCCTGAACTGACCAATGAAAATGAAGGAAAATAGTCGTTTTCATGTGATTTTATGAAAATTTGGGACTTTTGGCGCTTTTTGGCGATGACGTCAGCATGACGTCATTTGGCAGGTAGCGGGTATGGCACGGTAATGTGGCTGCTGACTAGGAAGATGACGTGGCAGAGGACAAGTTGGCGGGGTGATGACGTGAGCAGATGATGTGGAAATGACACAAGGCAGTAGCGGGCCAACGCGGACGTGACATCAGCGGTGATGTGGTGCTGATGTCAAGGGGAGGAGGGTAGTTTGTGGTTTTCTCCCACACCACCTTTGGCCCTGGGAGGTATTGGGAAGGGGGGCTCCGATCATGCTGGGAGAACAACGCGTGGCAGGGGTACGGCAGTAAAACCGCCCATCGCCCGGACGCTAATCTCCGGCAGATCAGGGTTTCGAAAAAGACCGCCCACCGTTGTATTTGAAGCATGGGACATCAGACGACGGACAGGGCGGAAATGGAGGGCAAACAACTTTGGACGCGAGACCTGCGTATTATTTGTCATGAAATAATGTTTTGTCGAGGTAACAACCTTTGGCTATGGCAGAACATTGATACATTTAACCCAAAGTTTATATGAAACCCGATATATGTGTGGACGCGAAAGTTAACACATAGTTAATGTGTGTG
>APFE030210586.1:0-13933 GCA_000404065.3 Pinus taeda
CCTAAATCCGAGGACACAGCAAGATTACGTGTTTTTACACAGCTGCTTGAATAGCTTAGTTTTCGTTAAGTTAGTTTGCTTTCCTCTGTTATAAATAAAGCGTCTTTGAACGCTGGATAGTTAGCCGTTGATATGTAATTTCGAACTCCCCACTGTACTTTCTATTTTGATACATAATATATGAGAAGACTGTTTTCCATTTGAGCGTGTAACTGATCATTGAGCCGGCTGGAGTAGGCAGAGGGCCCCTGTTTACTGAAGGCCTGTATAGTAATCTTTAATTTCCTGCATTTCTTTTTCTCATTTTATGTATAATAGTTGTACAGAATGCCTTTGATTGCTGTGTTTTGATCATGTACAATAGCTGTATATAAATTTTGAATTCTGCTTATTTATATTTATGCACTTTTCCATGACTGATCAGTGTGTTATGCAGGTTTCTTAGGCGTGCCCGGGACAGTTTCTTTCTTTTCTTTTTCACAACTAGTGACACTTGTGATCATCTTGTCTATGTTGCTGACCTTCCTTGTTTTGCAGCCTTTATTTCCTTACTATTATTTCTTTAATTTGCATAGTTGCTTTCTGCTTTTAAACATCAAGTTGTTTACCTATTGATGGTTTCTTCTCCATAATTTAATATCTTCATTGAGGACCAAAATATCACTTAGAACAGCTTGGTTTAATTGCTCAAGAACTCACAATTGCTTGGCTTATTTTTAACTGTTTCTCACATGATATATTCAGTTAAAAGACAAGAGGTTAAGAAGAAGTTAAAGCATTTGTGACTAGTCTTTCTTCTATGTAGATTTACTTCAGTTTCACATTGCTTAGTTTTTATTTTTAGCTAGATTTGACATAGATTTCATCTTCATTTTCTTGCAGCAGCAGAGATACTGGGCCAATGTCATTAGTCTTTTATTTGATGCCTTTATTTTCCTTTAAGAGTTGATTTCACTTCAGTTGTTGTTCAAACTTTCTTGTAGAATACTTTTAACTTATAAGAAATCATTTAAAGCTCATCACAATCTCACACACTTCACTTTCTTTATTTCATTTCCATCACATCACAATAGGAGAGATATACCTGAAAACAAACTTAAAAAGTTAAAAACGACAAAAGCTTAAGAAACAGTTGCCTAAGTACATACAGTACACCTCACTTCATCAGCTTACGAGCCCCGGGTTGACATTTAAAAGTTGCAATTTAGACATCACTAAATTGACCAAACAATTTTTCAGGTCTTTCACAGCCTCTTCTACCTATGCCCAAAATATGGAGTTCTCAGTGAGGGATGCAGGCTCTATGCGGTGTCCTCTTGTCCTTGAACTATAACGAGTTCTTTCTTTCTCTTCCATCCATTTCTGAAGAATTTTATGATGATCGGGTCTTTCATCTGGCAGATATTCGATGTTGCACTTAGTGTGGTAATGATATGCAATATCTAGAGGCTCTACAAGTCTTCTGTATGCAATGCCAACATTTATCCACTTGTTTTGGGATTGGAAATCACTTCCAAGTTATATGGTAATATTTTGGAAAAGAAGTTGAGCATATGGCTTGAAAGTGAAGGTAAGCGCGCTAAAGGCCAAGCGGGTTTTAGACGGAAACACTCAACAATGGACCACCTCATTACTCTTAGGATCATTGTGGAGGAATTTCGCAATGAAAAATCCAATCTCTTTTGTTGCTTTGTGGATTTTAGAAAGGCTTTTGATACGGTTCCTAGAAACAACCTATGGAATAGATTAGAAGAGATAAAGTGATCCAGATTTATATATGAACGCAACAAATTACAGAGATAACCATAAACAAAAAGATGCAACGGAAATAATACTTCATTTCATTAATGTAAAATACTTAAATATGCTTACAAACAGAAATGGAAATAAAGTAGCTAGGGCGATGGTAGCTTATCTCTAAAAAGAGATGTGGCAGCTACATGCCTCTGAATTGTGTTAAAATGAGGCTCAAAGGCCTATTTATTGTTGAGAAACAATGGAAAACCCTTAACATCCCAAAACCTAACCCTATAAGATGAAATGCCAAATTGTGGGCCCCATTTTGGGTAAGTTGGTACATCAACTTCTCGGAGTCGTAACTTTGGCACCCAATCTTCGTTTGACGCGTACAATAGCTCGTCAGAAAGATATATCCGTGAACTACAACTTTGGGAAGAGAAACATGGGACAATGCCATGTTGCTCCTAGATTTCCCAAAAAATGTTGTTTAGGGCCTCAAAACGACTCTGGAAGTTCAGGACCCGAAAAACTACTAAAAATAGTAAATTGTGCTACAATTACGGAAACTGAAAAACTGAAAGAGACAGTTGTGGGGGTCCAAGTGGGATAGGGGGGTGACCACCAACATCCACCTGGATCATTCATCCCCCTTAGGAAGCAATGGTCCCCACTGCGTTGAGTTCCTCCATCTGCTGAACTTGGTCCTTGGTGAGTTGTTCTGCAATCTCTGATGTGTCCAGTAATGGTGGGAAGCATGGTAGAGGGCATTCCACATTGAACACTTGGTGCAAGAAAATAAATGGAGTAATTTTGTGCTCTAAAGCATTATTTCCCACAGCCTTGGTAATGTTGTAAGGGCCATGTTAGAGTGGTCTGAGCTTCTGATGGGATCTTGTAAGGCGTTCTTTCTGCAGATGTAACCAAACGTTTTCACCCACCTGAAACTTGTGTGGTACCCCTGTGGGTGAGGAGAAGTTGTTCCTGTGTTATGTCATGACCGTATCCCCTTGCTGTTGCTACTGTGTGGAGGAACCCTTCGCGGGGGTCATGGATGTGGTGACAATCTTCCCCTTACTTTGGGAGCGAACCAGACATAAAATGAATTTCCTAGTCTGGGAGATGAGCTTGCTGCCTTTCTTAGCAGTGATCAAGGAGGTGGCAGTAAGTGGGGTTACCTCCGGTATCCTGTATAATGAATTACACAAAGAAATAATGAAAACGCGAGGCCTTGACTCATACACAAAAATTCGCCTCCACAAGTATGGCTGGCCTAATAATACATCACAAACATCCAGAGGTGTAACATCACATATTACCTCGTATGTGAAGGGTTTGATGCTGTAGGGAAGGCGACACTACTGGCGGACTCGGAGATGTCATCCTTGGTGAAGCCACCCGATCTTGTACGGCTGTGAGTGTGGTGTAGTCGGTAGGCCCAATTGCTTCACAACCTCTGCTGAAATGAGGTTCTTTTGGCTCCCATTGTCAACAATGAATTGCAGTCGTGAACCCTTCACCCACAGTTGTGAGTGAAAAATTCGCTTCCCCTCCTCTGGATCTTTGGGCTCATTCTTCTGGATCTTGGTGGTGACAATAGTGGCACTGGGCTCTGCATCAATGATCTGCTTCCCTTTGACATTCCCCTTGTCGGGTTCTGACTCAGGGTCAGAACCTGCATCTGATTCGGAAGCCTTCAACTCAGCCACCAACGACTGCTTGGTTCAACACTCACTTGTGTTATGAGTGGGACCCTTGTGGAACTCACATCACTTTCCTCTGTCCTTCTTCAACTTCGTGGTGTTGTTCTTTTCTTGCAGCTTCAACGAGTGGTCTTAGGTCACCCAGCCTTGGCTTTGTCCTTTGGTCTTCGGATTTGCAGATCCAAAGTCTCGCTTTTTTTGTTTCAACTTTTGCTCGATTTTGACAACGTATCAGTACGATGTGCCGAGCGAGGAGATGTTCAGGAACTCCATCTCTTCCTGGATGTATCTGTGTAGGCAGTCACAGTATTTACCAAATGTAGCTCAGAGTCCTCGATACCCAACTGTGTGTGAAGGATATGAAAAATGTTTGTGAACTCTGGCACATCTTGGTCCCTTCCCTGCCGCAACATGGTTCACTTTATGTATTTTTCCTCATAGCTTTTGACAAGGTAGTACTGCTCCTTGATGGCATCTCAGAATTAATTCCAAGTGGGTGCAGCTGAAAATAGTGAGTTGTGCTTTCATCCTTCTACTCGCAGTAGGTTTCCCACCAGTCCTTGATGTGGGGGGCTACTTTGAGAAGATAGAAAACAATCATTTCCCGATTCGAAAATTCATGAACAGAAAAATACCCTTCTAGCATATTTAACCATTTATCTAGATGATCTGCGTCTATTTGACCCTCGAAGGTGGGGATTTCAAAATTAACTTGTACCTTAAAGGGCGTGGCATTTCCAGAGTAGTTGTTGGAAGAAGATGTGTTGCCTTTGGGTAGCAGTTGAAGGATCCGGGAAAGTTGTCCATCATCGCATTCCTTTGTTGCTCGAGGGCTTCATCAAGCAAGATTTTGATAGGATCTCCTACCCCCTCATCTTTCTTCTCATCCGCCATGGGAGGCTGTCGAGATTTGTGGGGCTAGTCTTACAAAGGTTCGACCAGTTCAAGCCCTAACTCCTTATATCTTGACCTCGTTGGGGACATGCAAAGAAAAACAGAGAAAAAGCAAACCGCTCTGATACCAATGATTTGGATTTATACATGAATGCAAAAAATTACAAAGAGAACCATAAACACAAAGATGCAGCGGAAATAATACTTCATTTCATTAATGTAAAATATTGAAATATGCTTACAAACATAAATGAAAATAAACCAGCTAGGGCGATGGTAGCTTACCTCTAAGAAGAGATGTGGTGGCTACATGCCTCTGAACTGTGTACAACGAGGCTCGAAGGCCTATTTATTTTTGAGAAATAATGGAAAACCCTTAACATCCCAAAACCTAACCCTAGAAGACGAAACGCCAAATTGTGGGCCTTGTTTTGGGTAAGCTGGTACATCAACTTCCCGGGGTCGTAGCATTGGCACCCAATCTTCGTCTGACACATACAATAGCTCGTTAGAAATTAATCTGTCCGAGCACTACAAATTTGGGAAGAGAAACATCATGAACCATGTTATTTCCATATTTCCCAAAAAACGTCATTTAGGGCCTCAAGACGACTCCGGAAGTTCAGGACCCGAAAAACTGCTAAAAATAGTAAATTGTGCTACAATTACGGAAACTGAAAAACTAAAAGAGACAGTTGTGGGGATCCAAGTGGGATAGGTGGGTGGCCACCAACATCCACCTAGATAATAAAGGTTCCTTTCAAGTTGAGAGTTGTCGCTATAAGGTTATCCAAGAGTAATTACCAAGTTAAAGAGCAATGAGGGGTGGTCGAAAGATATTAAGTGTACTATCAGACTTAAACAAGGTTGCCCCCTCTCCCCTACTCTATTAGGCATTTACATCGACAAGCTAGAAGGTTGTTTAGTGGAAGCAGGTTGTGCTAGCACGATCTTAGCTGGGATAGTCATCATCCTTCTTCTCTATGCTAACGATATTGTTCTTCTCACAAGGTGCCCATCTGATCTTGATAAGAAACTTAGACTTCTTGAGGATTTATGTTGTACCATGGGTATGACTATTGACACTAACAAAACAAAAGTTATGATTATCAAATCCAAGAAGGACACTTACACTAATTTTATGTATGACAATAGTAACTTGGAGGAAGTGTCGTGTTTCAAGTACCTCGGAATTGATATTCATCACAAGCTCAACTAGAAGTATAGCATTGAGAAAAGGATTAATGGGGGGTTGAAAGCTTATTTTGGTCTTGAAAATAATTGTAAAATGGAAAACCTCGTAATGTGCGATAGAAAGAAGTTCCTCTTTGAAACTTCAGTCACTTTTGTTATCTTATATGGATGTGAGGTTTGGGGTTGTAGCATCTCTAGAGAATCCTAGAGAAATATTGAGAAAATCCAGGAGCATTTTATATCGTATAACCTAAAAATTAAAAGCAATACACCCTATCCTATACTCCTTATAGAAGTGGTCTTTCCCCTATCGAGAGCCTAGCTATGACTCGGCTTTTATTGTACAAGCACAAACTCAATAACATAAGAAACGATAGACTTCCTAAGCTAGCTTTAAATTCCAGCCAAAACCACCTAAGGCTCAAACGAGGTCGGTATAAAGACACCAAGGCCTAGTTAAACCATTGGGAGATTGAAGAGAATGTTGCATTACAAAATATTAATAACAAGAAAAATATTGTTACTTCTAAGTTCAAAGAAAAAATGTGGTGTGAGAAAGATTTAATAGTTAAAATAAAATTAAGATATTATAAGGAGGTCATCAACCCCACCCTAGAAGATCAAAAGCATCTCTCTATTTTAACTAGCTCAAAGAAGAAAATTAATATAGCCAAGATTAGAACGAACTCTCATGAGCTCCATAGTGAAATGGGTCGTTGGGCAGTTCCTAAAACACCAAAGATGGAAATGATTTTCCATCTCTGTAATAATATGAACATCGAAGATGAAAATCACTTCCTCATAGAGTGCCTTGCGTACAACCACATTAGATATCAGTTTCATAATCTGTGTTGCAATACTGACCTTCCTAGCCTTTTACGATGTCAAAATTATAGTGAGCTTGGGAGGCTTCTCTCCAAGTTTTTTGAGCACGGGAATAAAATCTTAAATCAAACTAAATAATTTGTTTCTTTAGGTCCGATAGACCAAAGTTTGGTCTTAGTGGACATTAACCATCATCATCATCATCATAATGATGCATTTTGGTTTACATTGATTAAATCGCTTCATTGTTCAATTAATTTAATTCTATGAAATTTATTTAACCTAAAAGGATTATCAAAATCAATTCAAAAATTCCTGTAACAAGTCTTGTACTTTTAGAATCATATTTTGAGGTTTTAATTGGTTTTGTAAATACCTAGTGTATACCAATTTTGATTAAAATTCATTTTTTCCAACTCACAATTACAAATGGCAATTTAATAAATTAGCGATATCATTTTTTAAATTTATACAAAGTCATTAGTTAAAAAATGTTTAAATTAATGCATGACAAAAATAATTAAAAAATAAAAAAGCTAAACGATTTTCAAGTCAAAATATTCATTATTCAATAACATTGTATTCACAAATACATGGTGCATGAGTTTTGTGTCTTTATGTTTTTTTTATGTGCATGTATTACATGTATTTACCATGCAACATTGAATAACCATAGCCTAGATTACCTTCAACTCAGAGATGACAGGACATTCACTACATTATTTATACACAAATGCAAAAATAAATGCAAAAATTATGCAATGATTGATTTGATTTCCTAGGTAAATTTCCTTTACGATACCAAAAATTTGAACGTTTGTTCAATGAGAACATACCAGAACTTGTATGTGGTCAGTCAATGGAACCACAAATATCTATATAATCATTATAGAGAGTAACGAAAATGGGCATGTCCATTCCCATCATTACAAAAAATTTCAAGAAACACATAGATATATTTATTACTTATGGCTAAATCTTTATATATTTGTCTATCTAGTAAAGTTATTATTGGCTTTAATGTTGGATTTAACAGAATATTTTCAAACAATTAATCAAGTGATTATAAATACAAGGGAATAATATTAAACTTAAGGGATTAATATTATAAATGAAAGGTATATAAACCCTAAGATTAATATTATAAACTCTAAAATAAAATGGTTTACTATGGTTTATTTTCATATTGACACAATCTTTTTCACAATGCAACATTGGATCATTGTTGACCATGTTTGACCATTGTTGACCATGATTAACCATGGTTGATCATGGTTGACCATGATTGGTTTTCATAGAGAAAATCTTATGATGAGCCCTATAATAAATATTATAATCCAAGGTATATAAACCCTATGATATATATTATAAACACTAAAATAAGCATGGTTGACCATGGTTGATTTACATATTGAGACAATATATTTCACAATACGATGTTGCACTATGGTTCACTATAGTTGACCATGGCTGATTTTCGAGACAATCTTTGTCACAATTATTTTCACAAAATATGAAATTTAATTTCACAAAAATTATTTTACTTTAACTACACATTGAATTTACCTTGATTATACATTAAATTTATTAAAATTATAAATAAAATTATTAATTTGATTTCACTTATAAATTAAATAAAATAAGTTTTATTTCTTTTATATTATTATTTTCTCTATAACTAATTTTTAAATTTTTTATTGTATCTCGCGTTTTATAATTTAAGGTAATATATATTAATTTATATTAGTTACTTTTAATTAATTTAAGTAGTTAATTAAATTAATTATGTCATATCAGTTATGTTTATATAAATTTAATTATTAATTTACATGGTTTAAATCACCTAAAATATATATTATGAATAAATATATATTAATGGAACATAAGAATTGTAGTTAATTAATAGGAGTTGTCTTTATGTGCATTTTTTGGAAGTTTTTCTAGGGATTTCCAGTATATTTTTCCGGTGTTAGATTTCCTCTAAAATCCGGCCTGAATTCTTGAACTCACAAGATTGATGGGTAATATCCTGCAAATAGAAGTGCTCTAGGGTTTTTAATGTTGTTGAAGTCTATATATATAGTCAAAAAATTATTAAATATAGATAATCAAAATTGTTTCAATCAAATTTTCCACCAGATTCCCGACATCTAAAACCCAAAAAATCACATTTAAACAACCCAATTAAAAATATATATACAAATTAATTATATATTAGTCACATTTTAATTAAAGCAAGGCTCTTAGAACAAATTACTAAGTAAAGATTAGTAGTTATATAATATAATTATAGATAGAAATTATATCAATTAACTTGTTATAATTATAATTAACTACTCTAATTAATATAATTATTAAATTATGAGACTATTTATAATAGAACTATAACAAAACTATGAGCCAATACTAAATTATGGTCAATATTATTAAATTATTGTGCTACAAATTATTAAGTTTATATTTAATATAGTTGACGTAATAATAATCTTTTTAACTACACATAAATTATGTAGATACCGGTTTATTTTAATTGATTTCACTGTAAATTAATAAAATAAATTTTATATTTTTATTATTCTTTATTTTTAATATTAATTATGTTTATGTATAGTAAAAGGTTAATATATTTATATTTTATATTTATATTTATATTATATTATGTATATCTTTAATAAATTAAATTAAATTAATTATGTTATATTAAGTTTATGTTTATGATGATATTGATGATGCTTAACATTCACTAAGACCAAACTTTGGTCTATTGGACCTAAAGGAACGAATTATTTAGTTTAATTTAAGATTTTATTCCTATACTCAAAAAGCTTAGAGAGAAGCCTCCCGAGCTCACTGTAATTTTCACAACATAAAAGGCTAGGAAGGTCAATATTGCAACAAAGATTTTGAAACTGAGATCTAATGTGCTTGTACACGGAGCACTCTAAGAGGAAGTGATTTTCATCCTGGATGTTTGTATTCTCATAGAGATGGCAGAACCTTTCCATCCATCGTGTTTTAGAAAATGCCCAACAACCCGTTTCACTATGGAGCTCATGAGAGTTCATTTTAATCTTGGCTATATTAATTTTCTTCTTTGAGCTAGTTAAAATAGAGAGATACTTTTGATCTTCAAGGGTGGGGTTGATGACCTCCTTATAATATCTTAATTTTCTTTTAGCTGCTAAATCTTTCTCACACCACATTTTTTCTTCGAACTTAGAAGTAACAATATTTTTAATGTTATTAATGTTTTGCAATGCAACATTCTCGTGGATCTCCCAATGGTTTAACCAGGCTTAGTGTCTTTATACCAAATTTAATAATATTGACAATAATTTAGTATTGATAATAATTATAATTATTTACATTTTTATCATGGTCAAAACTTGCACAAACCCTAATAATAATTATAATATAAACATAATATAAATATATATTAAATGGGCAGAAGAATGTGTATGTGCCGCTAATAAAATATATAACAATTATATAATTATAATATAATTATAATTAATTACATTTTTAATTAAGGCAATGAACCCATAATCAATTATAGAAACATTTTTGGAAATGAATTAGTCTTTAATTCCAAAAATTATTGTTGTCCTAATAGTATCATGATTACATTGACTATCAACTATGGGTATTTTTCATATGAAATTTCTCCTCCTTCACAAGGGCCTCTCTGCATGACAACTTCACAAAAAGATAATGATTCAATCCATTTAGAGTAAGATAATGTCTGATTATAGTGTATTTACACATTCATGGGCTATTTTTTGATTTGTTGGAGTTGGTTTTTATTAATCGGAAGGATCTTGGAACCAATTCTTTATTCATGGGTGCTTATGTAGATCGAGGATACCATTATTGGTAAATAGTGACACTAGAAGTTGCTCTATAAGTACGCTATAGGGATAGAATTATTGTTCTTTGAATACTTCCAAATGTCAATTCTTGGAACCAATTCTTTATTCATGGGTTACCATGTAGACCAGGGACATTATTATGTGTAGATAGTGACACTGGTAGTTACTAAACTCCCATTAAAAGAAAGATTTTATGCTAGCATAGTGGCGTCTTCCCATAATTCGACACACTTAATACAATCCACTATTTTGAACCTGCTATTCGAGACTCCAATATTAATAATAACAAACCCTTTAATGTGGGGGAATCCACGATTTTCAACTTGCTATTTGAGACTCCAGTTGGAAATTATTAATTCCTACTTGTCTATGGTTACAATTCTCCATTTGAGGAGTTTGTTCCTATATAATAGAGATTTAGTTTTCTCTAGATTAGTGTGTGGTTGAGAGAATCTCTCAACCACACTACTGTATGTCTAAGATAGCATTCCTATCTTGAGACTATTAATTGTATAAATATATGTGTAATTCACTCATCCATTAATTAATAGAGAATATTATTGATTGTGTTAATTTCATCTTGGTATCAGAGCCTGTGAGGGCCTGGCCCCTCCTGGGTTGACGGAAAATAATGAGTGTAGTATATGTTTGTTTGTCCATCATATCTGTTTGAGAGAACCGTAAGGCTGTGGCAGCAAAGACGCGCAGAGGGACTTGTCGCTCGTGGTTGGGCGATGTCTGGACTGCCCAGCAGATCGGCAGCAGAGGTCGAGCGGTCAGATGGCTGCATGGTGGCTGTGTGTCCACCTGAGGGAGATCTGGTGGCAGATCTGTTGTTCTACGGCATCGAGCTTGCGGCATCGAGCATGCGGCGGGAAGCAATCTGCGCAGAGCATATGAAGTGTCTGGATTGGTATGGTGTTAGTTTTTTTTGTTTGATTGCGGACCAGAGGTGGAGGATTGACTGCTTGTAAATCAAGGCATTAAATGATTTGGGCATAATTGAGAATTGATATTCTGCTATGAAGCATCTCAGAATGGGGGATAGCTGCTTGAGAATCAAGCCAGTCATGCTAATTGCAAATTAGTGATCTTGTTGATTGGTGTGCGGTTGCTGCCAAGTAACCAGTGTTTTTAGCACAAATGGAGTGTGGTTATTGAAGGAAATAGAGATACCCCAAATCCAGCTCTTCGTCTGCCGGGAGAGGATTGATTCGGCGCCCAATCTGCAGGAAACGTAATTGCCCATTACGAATACTGATTGCCTCTCGATATTTTGCTGCGGTTGCGAGTAATGGAGGAAACAGATTGTAACTGTAGACAATCTGGTAAAGAAATTGAGAAGGAGCCCAAATTTCTGAAGAATGGAGATGCTGGGTTTATTAAGTTGATTCTCTCCAAGCCCATGGTTGTGGAGACATTCTCTGAGTACCCCCCGCTGGGTCGTTTTCCTGTGAGAGACATGCGTCAAACGGTTTTTGTTGGAATCATCAAGGGTGTTGAGAAAAAGGAACCCATTGGTGCCAAGATCACCAAGGCTGTGGTCAAGAAGGGTAAATGAAGTTTGCTGCTACCAAGTACTTTTGTGCAGAGGAAGGGAGACGGTTATGGATACAACACCTATACTTGGTATAGAAGCTTGTCTGATTCTGATGCACGAGATTTGGTAGTTAGAGGTTTAGTGGATCGGCGCATGCAAACATGGATTCTTAACCGGCGGTGGCAGCATATTAGCAATGCTATTTATTGTTCCTAGCATTTTAGTAATTTGGGCGAGTTTAGTACAACTTCGTGGGTGAGGTTAGATCTCAGCATTGCACCCGTGGATACCAGATTGAGGCAGCGCAGTTACATGGCTTGGATTTTAAAGGAAAGAATTGAGCTGGAAAAGCGAAACGACGCTGAGCGAGTAAGGGCGCTTACGGATTTGATGGAACTCTGCAAGGAAAGTGCTAATTTTATCGTTGTAGATTAGGGGCGTTGATCATGGATCCTACATGTTTCAAGTGAAATCGGGATCACCTGCATGATAGCGGATGCTAGTGGTTGTGCCTCTGCCTGAAAAGTATGTTTGCAGTCTTCAGAAGGACCAGTGAGAAGGTGAAGTTGGCTGCTAGGATCTACGCAGCAGAATTGTGGATAAGCCTAGAGGTTTGAAGGCTTGTTGATTCGCTCCAATGAAGCCTCAGATCTGTGAAGGAATCCTCCGGTGCAGAGAGTAAGCGTCGATCGGCCCACATGTGGATGAACCGAGATCAACATGGATCTCTTTGAATGATAGATAAATTTATTAGACATATTTCCATCGAGATTTGCTGATCAGGTAATCGAGTGAGGATGAAGCAGCCGTGGAGAGGAGTGGTTGCGTGGACTGTAACACTCATAGGTGTCCGGAAGATTTTGTCGAAACGTTCCTTTGATTTATGTAACAGGGTGGTTTCTCTCATCCATGTAGCTGTAGCTTTGTGGTGATGTTCTGTCTCTGTCAAAGATTGGAAACACCCACTTCAACCTTTGGCCTCTCCGGCTGCACCATTACAGATTCGTGCATTGTCGATGAACCTGTCTTATTTCATTTATGACTTCGGTTGTTGCCTATTTGATTCTTCTATCAGTGTTTCCAATTGCATTCATCATTTATTTAGCATATTGGGCCTCGGAGTTGGCGTTGTCTATGCAACAGCTTTCGTCCGATTCGCCATTTCAACGTTGGAAACCCTGTAGCCGAACCGTGGGGTGGAACGCCTTGCAGGGAGCGGTGTGCGCGTGTCAGAATGCCATCGCAATGGTTCGGGGTTTGAGCCACCAAGAGTTTCATCCCATTCACAGCCAGGGTGAGACTGTGCAGGGAAAGGAAGAGATCTGGTGCCCTACTGTTGCAGAAATGGCAGATGGAAAGCCATCTACGCTGGTGTTACTGCTTCTTGTAGTGCTTCATCTCATTGCATTTGGGTTTGCTGTAGCTGCCGAGTGTAGAAGAAGCACTGGTAAAGTAGTTCCTGAGCCAAATGAACTTGATGTCACCTACTGCGTATACCATTTCAGCTATAGCAGCTGCGGAGTGGGGGCATTTCTGTTTCTTTTACTTGCAGAGGTTTTGATCATGGTGGTAACAAAATGTCTATGCTGCGGAAGTTCATTGACACCAGGGGGATCTCGTGCATGGGCTATCATTTATTTCCGGTCATTCTGGTTGAGTACATTGCAGAGGCATGACAGTGCAAGTTTTAAGAGCTGGAATGGTATTCAATGTTGCACTTGGGCTTCAGAATTTATCAGATTGCAAAAATAGAGAAATTTGATGCTTTGTTAATCTGAATTTTATTTTTTAATGTCTTGGAATCATGGACAATATTATTGAGCCTTATTGAGCCTAGCTAACTCAATGTAGGTAAAGTTGTTTTGTTAGAATTCATGACTCTAACAAATGACAGGATACGCATGGAGTTCCAAGAATTTATTTGACAAAGATGCCCAAGATGTGAACGGTGAACAGATGACATAAAGGAGCAGCAACAAATGTTGATGGTGGACAACAAAGTAGATTTTTTTTAGTGTGGTTTGTGGGATAGACTCCCTAACATATTATTGTAATAGTCATTGTATGTATCAGAAACTCCAATATTGAAATGTAAGCCTTGCTAAGGCATTTGAAAGTTCGTGGTGATCTCAAAACCACTTTGTAATGGTTTGTGGTCAGCCTGAAACCAT
>APFE030210586.1:14227-33358 GCA_000404065.3 Pinus taeda
AAGTGAGATCCCTGATCACTCGGTGGTAGCAGATCGGATCTGCCCGGTGGTGGCGAAGTGAGATCCTTGATCGCTCAGTGGTAGCAGATCGGATCTGCCCGGTGGTGGCAAGTGTACACAGGAGCTTTATGCTCGTAGGAGCAGGTGGGCTGCAGTAACACCTGGCTCGAACTCAGATGATTTTCTCTGAGTAGAAGGGGATTGGCGTTTTTCGCGCTGACAGCAGCACCAGGATGGCCAACTGGCGCGTCTGTTAGGCCATTAATCGCGCCAATGGCGCAGGTTTATCATTCAGGATCGCGCCAATTCACCTTCAAGTGGATCTGCAGGAAAGGCAGATTGGATCAATTTAGTTGTATTGGAAATGCCAAGTTTGCAGATTGTGGATCTGTCTGAGGGCGGCAGATTGTGTTTTTGGAGGTTTTGTACATGCAATTCGTGTGATGATGATGGTGGATTTCACTATCATGACAAGTAGTCATTAAGGGGGGGAGTTGGAAATTATTAATTCCTACTTGTCTATGGTTACAATTCTCCATTTGAGGAGTTTGTTCCTATATAATAGAGATTTAGTTTTCTCTAGATTAGTGTGTGGTTGAGAGAATCTCTCAACCACACTACTGTATGTCTAAGATAGCATTCCTATCTTGAGACTATTAATTGCATAAATATATGTGTAATTCACTCATCCATTAATTAATAGAGAATATTATTGATTGTGTTAATTTCATCTACTCCAATAATAATAATCACAAACCCTTTAATGTGGGAGAATTCTTCCAAAATCATTGTTAATCTGATCAATGTCATTGCACAATTCATATTACAAGAAGAATAAAAGAAGACACACTGTCCCTTGGCACCATTGGAAGTCAAGTGAAGGTTTTTCAACTTCTAGGTCATGAGAAGAATTGGTTATGATGGCCACTCAAGTTTCCCACAAATTCTTCTAATCTAGGCACCAAAAATCCACGAGTGACTTTCTTTTCTCATACAAGTACTCCAAACACATGTTTGTCCTTCTCTTTCTAATAAAAATTTATTGTATTCTGTTGCCAATGTTGAAGCCTATGAATCACATCATGTGATGGAACAAACCATAGATACAAAAGACAAATCTATTCACAACTAGTGTATTATACTCTTCCCATGTTCTAGGCCCTCCCATAAAGGGAGTCAAGCCCTTACATGTTGTGATACCAAATTAAAATATTGGAGAATAGACATTATTACACACGCAAATGTGCTAAGCATACTTTATCTTAAATTTTTTAATGGCACACGTAAATACAATAATGATTTTTCAAGATTGTCAAGTTAATTTGATTGCCTAATCAATTAGTTGAGCAATATCTCAACCACGCACCAATCTAGAAAGCATCTAGTTAGAAAATATATCTTAAACCAATTAGAACTAACTAACCCATAAATAACAGTAAGAAGTTGCTGATTGAACCAATGTTCACAATTAATACAACTAAGAGTTACATAATCCAACAACAAATCATAAAAACTAACTAAACTATAACTTCTTTTTATTTTTATTTTATTGTTTTGTAAGTTAATTTTTCTATTACTTCAAAGTTTCATATTACATTTTTCCAAACATCTCAAATCAACAGAGTTCATATCATTCTGAGTTTCAATCTTCCACTAAAAAAACTAAATCTATTCACCAATAATATAATAATATGAGTTAAAATAAACAATCTACCATAATGATCAACTAACAAAATGTCATATTAAAAAAATAAAACCTAAAATAAATTATGCTAAAACTAAAATTTATAAATATTACTAAAAACAATTTTTAAATCCTATCATCCCCTAATAATTAAATTATAAATAACTAAATTAAAATTCTAAAATACTATTCCAAAATAAATACAAACAAGATCCCACAAAAATAAAAATGAAAGTGTTAGAGTAAGCCCATAAGCAAAAACTTTATATGTGCTCCAAAGGCATTGTTGACATCAACTGACGTATGCAGATGTTATGTGTGACCAAAAGTGTGAACATTAAAGGTAAGGGTACTTTGCTTTTGGATTAAATATTTGAAACCAATGGTCCGTGCAATTCGTCCTCCATTGGATTTGGACGCTTTCGTGCATTTCCTGCGCACTGTTAAATTTCCATCGTAACCGCACTATACCTGCTTTTCTTATTATTTATTTTATTTTCCACGCTCTTTCCTTTTGACTTTCCGTAAAAAAAATAAGTGAAGATTCTGTTATTAGTGGTCACAATCGTATTTGTCTGTTTTTTCTATTTGCCTTCATGCTTTACAGTATGCTGATTTGTGATGCAGCATGAACAAGTTGAACAAAGCCTTACATAAAAATATAATATTTTATTTACCAACGGAAATGTTGTCTATGGTTTTTCATATGGAATAATTGTACCTTAATTTTGTTAATAGTATGGTTATTATTATTATCCAATTTTATCTATGCAGTGATTTGATTGCTATTTTTTTATTACATAAAAATATAATATTCTATTTACCAAAGGAAATGTTGTTTATGATTTTTTATATGGAATAATTGTACCTTAACTTTGTTAACAGTATGGTTATTATTATTATCCAATTTTATCTATGCAGTGATTTGATTGCTATTTTCTTATTACATAAAAATATAAAATTATATTTACCAATGTTGTTTATGGTTTTTCATATGGAATAATTGTGCCTTAACTTTGTTAATAGTATGGTTATTATTATTATCCAATTTTATCTATGTAGTGATTTGATTCCTAAGTCTATGAAGGCATACATACTCTACACCCCTCTGGTTTTGAACTTGTGACCTCTTAGGAGGAAACACGTGCTCTTAACCATTAAGCCCACTCAAACTCTATTCAAGTGTTGAGCATGCTTTATCCAGCTTGTGATAATAAGTGAAATGAAAAAAAACTAATAGCATATCAAAAAACATATGATAAATAAATTTATATATTTATTAATACATAATTTAAAGTCATTAAACATTATAATAAAATTAAACATAAATTTTATATATATATATATATATATATTATAGATAATATTAAAATTTAAGTGATTTATTAATATGGTTCTTTAATAAATATCTATAAATCCTTAGCTAATAATTCACTTAAATTTTAATTTTAATATATTATAAATTTAAATTTTAATTTAATATATAATTATAATTAAATTAAAATTTAAAGTGAATTATTAGTTAAAGGATATTAAAGATATTATTAAAGAACCAATTTATTGTATTATTTTATATTAATTTTATACATGTATCATTATATGTTACATTAAATGGGAAATAGTAATATATATTTTATGTTATATATCGCATAAAATTGAGATATTATGTTCAATTGTTTACCTCTATGGAAAACCCAAGTAAAGGAATTGATAGTAAAATTGTGTTGAAAATGGTTAATAGTAATTAGTTTGAAACTAGTATGAGTTAAATTTGAAATTAAATAATATATACCAATCTAAGTAGTATTGATTGTCTGGATGTAAAATATATGTTATTTATTGAACAAATTTTGATTAAAATGGATATGAATAGTTTATAAAAAAATAAAATATCAAAGACAATATAAAAATAAAGCTAAATGATATAAAAGAGTACCAAAAAAATTATATAGGAAGAATGAAAAAAAAAATGGGTATGAGAAAAAAGAAATGAAAGGTTAAGTTATTTTCTTATCCATTACCATTTGTAGCTTCACTCTCAAAGGACATTTTGTGGAGAGTATGCTCAAAGAGCCAAGAACTATAGTGAAAGGATTGTCCAATTAAAAGTTCAACAACCATTTGTTGTTGGTTTCCCATTTTAGTTTCCAAGGTAAATATTGTGTTCATTATGTCTCAAATGGCGTGATACTTCTATGTCTGAGAAATAAATATGTGTATAGAATTAGTGAAAGCTCTTCTTCATATTTAAGCTACCAATTGAAATCGAATTAATGGTTATTTTGGTGAATACACAAGAATGTTCCAAATTTCATTCTAGATTAGTATTTTGAAGGTCACCAAGAGCGAACTAATATTTCAGTATATTAAACCAATTCATTAATTAAAAATTTGTAGGTTACATATGAGATAACACATGAGAGGATTTAATGGATCCTTGGGGATTTACTTAGTATTAATAATTCTCATTTATGAGCATAGTAAAAGAAAAACATATGTCTATCAATTTATATATATGTGTGTGAGTCGATTAAGAGTGGACAAGTTCTAAGTTGCATTAATAAGTCTCGTATGGAACATATATTGGAACAGTTCAAAATGGGGAAGACGTGGGGAAATCGAGGTCGAGGAGGATCATCCCAAGGACCTCCTACAAATAATCCATTGTTATTGCTGAAACTAGCTCTCATCTCGCGCTCCCTATAAGTAATTGATGATACTTTAAGAGGGCACCAAACAACTGAGATGGAAGTGGAACACCCTCATCAGGGTTGGGAAATCTCGAGGGATCAAGAGACTCCGATAGAGGACCTCCAGTCAAGGAAATTACTAGGGAGCTCCAAAATATTAAGATCGCAGAGTTTGTTGGAGGTTGTGCCAGCGAACAAGAAGAAGCCTGGTTAGAAGGAATGAGAAGGTGCTTTGCACTAAGAGCTTATACTTCCAATTCAAAAGCTAAAGTAGCAATATTCCAACTTAGAGATAGTGCTCTGAATTGTTGGGGTAACTTAGAGCGTCAACTACACCTCACTCTAGACACAGTTACTTGGGAGTTATTTGAGGAGAGATTTAGGAAAAAGTACCTACCAACATATTATGAAGAACAATAGGTAGGAGACTTCCATGATTTGGTATAAGGAAACTGCATGGTAGAGGAATATGAGATTAGATTCATGGAATTGGTCAAGTATGTCTTCTACATGGACATTGATTAACGCCAAGCAGATCGTTTCATTTTGGATTGAACCTTAAGATTAGGGAAATGTTGTAGATGTGGAAACCATCCTCAGTTGTAGAAGCTATCAAACATGCTTGTTATGTTGAAGAGCGCTTAGACTTAAAAGGTGGAAACAAAACCATTTTGACACAACAACCAAGGTTTATGGGGAAGGCCCATCGTACCTTCTCCAGGGGAGGAAGTTTGAGGCCACCACCATATGGAAATAGGGTTGTACCCAGAGCACCGACAATGGGGATTTCAATGGTTAGCAGTGCAGCTTCACCTGTAGCTTCGAGGACTCGTGTAAATTAAAGTCATACACGAGGAGTCATAAGTAGGGGCAGGGGTCTCAGGGGAATGATTAATTTCCAAAGAACTTCACAACATTATATTCAGAATCTACCACACATCATTTATTGGGGATGCATGGGACCTCATTACCAACATGATTTTCCTAAGTTACAAACTAGTAACAACTGTAGAGAAGGAAAAGAACCAATGGGGGGAGAAAGTAGCAACCATCGAATCTATGCAGTAGTTGATAACCAACAAGTTAAACACCAATATGACGTGGTAGAAACCTCAGGTATGATAAACAAAGTAAAATTTAAAATTTTGTTTGATTATGATGCTACATATAGTTTCATTTCACTAGTTGCATTAGAAACATTTGGGTTGGAAGCCTATGAGTATGACGAATTTAAGCAAGTTGAAATGGCCTCTAGGATAAAACAAGCAGTAGGACCTAGTGTTTACCAATGTCGGGTGAACCTCAAGGTGTGTATAACTAAGTTGAAAGCATATGTCACAACACTAGGGACGTATGATGTAATCATCATAATGGACTAGCTAGAAGCTCATTGAGCTTTGGTAAACTATTTAAAAAACAAGGTGATTTGTTTAGATGATGAAGGTAGGTCAATTGAGATTTGTGGTATCAAGAGAGGAGTGTCCCTACGATTCATCTCCATGATGAAGGTCAAATGATGTCTTCAGCAAGGTTGTAAACTATATGTGGATGAGGTTATAAGTGACCAGAAAGGACCCTCCCTAGATCAAAACCCAGTTTTGTCGGAATTTGAAGATGTTTTTCCTAAGGAATGGCCTGGATTACCTCCTTTGAGGGAGATTGATTTCAAAATCGATCTAAAACCTGGTGTAAAACTCATCTCCAAGACACCCTACAAGATTACCACTCCAGAAATTTGTGAGTTACAGATGTAGTTAAAAGAGCTTTCAAACTTGGGATTTATTAGACCTAGTATTTCACCTTGGGGTGCACTCATGATTTCTGTCAAGAAGAAGGATAGTTTCTTAAGGCTATGCATAGATTATAGGGACTTGAATTCAGCCGCAATAAAGAATAGGTACCTGATACCGAAGCAACATGTTTCTCTAAGGGAGCAACATGTTTCTCTAAGATCAACCTATGACTTGGATACCACCAATTGAGGATTAAGGAAGATGAAATCTCAAAAACCAAATTTTGAACTCGGTTTGGGCACTATGAGTTCGTAGTTGATCCATTTGATTCAACCAATGCACCATCAGTATTCATGAGCCTTATGAATGGTGTGTTCATGAAGTATTTGGACCAATTTGTGCAAGTCTTTCTGGAAAATATTCTTTTGTATTCCAAGAATGAAAAGAAGCATGAAGAGAACTTAAGGGTTGTATTGACTTGCTTAAGGGAAAATCAATTGTATGGAAAATTGTCAAAGTATTCCTTATTTCAGAAGAAAATTCACTATCTTGGGCACATCATTTCAGGTGAAGGGATTTCAGTGGACTCAGAAAAGGTAAAGGCCATAATGGATTGGCCAGTACCGAAAAATGCTCATGAGGTGCATAGTTATATGGGGCTAGTTGGTTATTATCGTAGGTTTATGGAATGGTTTTTGAGGATTGCAAAATCCATCACCACATTACAATGAAAAGGGGTGAAGTGTGAATGGACAGATGAATCTGACACTACATGCACTGAACTAAAGAGGTTGGTAACTATTGCACTAATCCTTTGAGTACTAGACATGGAAAAATACTTCATTGTTTGCACCGATGCTTCAAAGCAAGGATTAGGAGCAGTGTTGATGCAAGAAGGTGGAATAATAGCTTACGCATCTAGAAATTGAAGAAACATGAAAATTTGTATGCTACTCATGACTTAGAGTTGGCAGTAGTGATGTTAGTTTTGAAAATATGGAGACACTACCTTGTTGGGAAAAGCTTTAAGTTAAGAATTATAGGTTAGTAAAGCTTGAAGCACCTCTTCACCCAAAGGGATTTGAATGCTAAACAGAGGTGGTGGAGTGAATTCATGAGTGAATATGATTTTGGGATCTCATGCATTAAAGAAAAGGAGCATGTGGTGGCTGATGTGCTAAGTAGGAGGCCACAAACCTTCTCCCTAGTATCATTGAGGGCTAATTTGAGGGAACATGTGTTGGAGAAACTCTTTGAAGATAGTTGGTATCTAAAGGTTATATTAGCACTCCAGAGTGGGAAGTAGATAGAACCAAAGTTTGAGGGATATGTCCTTGAACCAGATGGACTATTGAGATTTCAAGGGAGAAAGTACATCCCTAAGGAAGGGGGTATAATAAGAGCCATCATCAAAGAGTCACATAGAGCACTCTATTGTGCACATCCTGGAGTGAATAAGATGTATGAAGACATGAAGAAACTCTTCTTTTGGGTGGGAATGAAACATGACATAGTCCAATTTGCCGTCAAATGTCTTGAATGTCAACAGGTGAAGGTTGATCATCACCATCCAGCAGGACTCCTACAACCACATGACAACCCTATGTAAATGGGAGGTCATTTATATGGATTTTGTTGTGGGTTTTCCACTTACTTCACAGAGGCATAATTCTATATTGGTTGTAGTTGATAAATTGACCAAAAGTTCCCATTTCATCCCAGTGAGAGACACTTACGATGTTACTGATGTGGCACAAGTTTTTATAAGAGAAGTTATTCGACTACATGGGTTGCCCACAAAGATCATTTCTGATAGAGACTCTCACTCTACATCTAGGTTTTGGACAATTTTGTAGTCAATGTTGGGGACTCAGTTAAACCATGGCACTACATATAATCCAGAAATAGACGGGCAGACTGAAAGACTAAATCAAGTTATGGAAGACATGGTCAGAATGTACGTCATGGATAATTAGACTCAGTGGGAAATGTACTTTCCATTGGTAGAGTTTGCCTATAATAACAATTACCATAGTTCCATTGTGATGCCTCCTTACCAAGCTCAATATGGGAGGCCATGAAAAATTCCATTGAGTTGGGAAAATGTGGAGGACCGAGTAATAGTTGTGCCTAAATTAGTTCAATAAATGGAGGAAAAGGTAAGAGAGATTCGAAAAAGGTTAAAGGAAGCACAATATTGAGAGAAGAGTTATCTAGATTCATATAGGACTGATCATAGTTATGCAGTAGGAGACCAAGTTTTAATTCATATCCAAACCAATAGAAGCACCATTCCGTTGGAGAAAGGGACAAAGTTGTCACCTCGGTTTATAGGACATTTTAGAATCAAGGAGAAGATTGAACCAGTTACCTATCGTCTTATACTGCCACCCCATTTTTATAAAACTCATGATGTTTTTAATGTATCTATTCTACAAAATTATATTTCTGATGAATCTCATAAACTGGATTGGAGGGAATTTCAGGTCTCAGACGTGGGAACCATAATGGTCAAACCATTATGCATATTTGACCATAGGGTTCGACAGCTTAGACGACACATGGTGGACTAGGTTAAGGTCCAGTGGAATAAGTATAGCCCATGATTTGCTACCTGGGAGGATGCAAAGACTATACATCATGACTACCCCTCACTTTTTGAGCATCTGTGATGCCCATTTTGACTTAAATAACTACCTATGCTAAGGCTCTATTTGTAATTCCATGTTATTTATTTATGTACACTATGCAATATTGATGCATTTAGTTAGATAGGTGAAACTACTTATATAAATCATTATATGGATTATGTATTGTTGATTGAAATATTTGATGTATGACCTAATGTACAACTTACTTGGTTACGACTTATCTAGTGTATGACTTATCAGAGTTATTGTTGTTTCATGTATGGCTTAAGTGGATATGATTTATATAATGAATGACTTATCAAAATTATGATTTATGTAATATAAGATTTATTTCCAGTATGAAGTACAAAATTGACATGTGGATACTAGAATTAATAACATGATGTTTAAGATCACTTATCTATATATACTTTGCTATTATGTATATGCATGAATGAGAACTAACTTGCAGATTGGAAAGAACTATATGATAACCAAGATCTTCTCTTCCGATGTGGAATGTTGAGATATCCAATGAGGAATGGTATGATGTACATTGTTCTATTACATTTTGTATCTACTTGATATGCACTCTTATGACATGGGTAAAGTGTTATTGGTAGGTGACAAGACTACCTGGCTGGATTATTCAATGACAATTATCCAACCAATGCCATAGTGTGGTCCATATTAGGGTATTGACCCTAGTTGTGAGGAGGGGTGCACTGTGTAACCTCCAAACTTAGAATCATGGGAGGGTAGAGATGGACATGCTCCCCTAGACATGTGATGATGATTGCTAGTTTCCTGTTGGGGAAGTTAGGTCAATATAGTCGACACTTCCGCCATATTGGTTTTATTAGTGGTTTGATTGGTATAGTCGATGCCATAATATATTGCAGTAGAAGATGGATAGTGTGTGAGCGAAAGTAGGTTAGAAAGGATAGGAGGATATAGGTTAGATGAAGATTCTTGATGGGAAGTGGTATCATTGCTTGACTTACTTAATCTCACTACTATTACTTTCTCTCTATTTTATTGTGCCTTATTGTCAAACTTCTTTCAAACTCCTTGTGTCTTTTTCACTCTAACTTCAGGATGAAGTTTTCTGAAGGAAGGGTGTATGTAATGCCCTACTTGATCCTGTCATGCTAATTTTTATTAGTTTTTAATTAACCTAAAAATATTGACTCATAATTATTAAGAAATATTGTTATATACCTACATTCGCGAACCCATCTCGAAAGATGTTTTCCATCAATGCACAAGGCTTTCAAGTTATTGCCAATAGCCAATAGCCCTCCCCCACCGGTCATTCACAGTCAGTTGCCACAGGGAAGCGCATATACAGGATGCTTATAGTCCCCATCAGTCACAGGCACTATAATTTTACTTTAATGATATAACTTTTATTATTGTTATCATTCAATTCCCAAGTTGTCTTCTCAAATTTAATTTTGGATAGGATATGGTCTCCTCCAATTTATTTCTAAATTAAATATCCATATCCCAAAGTGTCTTCTAAAATCTACTTTTGAGAAGATATGGTCTTCTCCAATTTATTTCTAAATTAAATATAAATATCCCAAGGTGTCTTCTCAAATCTACTTTTGAGAATATATGGTCTTCTCCAATTCATTTCTAAATTAAATATCCATATCACAAGGTGTCTTCTCAAATCTACTTTTGAGAAAATATGGTCTTCTCCAATTTAATTCTAAATTAAATATCTATATTTTATTCCAAAAGTGTCTTCTCAAATCTACTTTGAATAATATTTGGTAAGAAAATTCAATGATACTAAAATAAAAGGATGAGGGGGTACTCATGACATTAATGTTAGGTGGTTGAGGTGGATGGGAGGAAGAGACATAAAAGGGAAGGAAGATGAGAGGAGAGGGGGAGATCCTTGGTCTTGGCTTTTGGTTTGGAGGATTTTCTTTTTGGGGAGGAATTTGGAGAAATAGAAGGGAGAGAATGGAGAGATAAATGAGAGAATTCAAACTTGAATCTATTGGAGAGTGTTGGTTGAACTTGGACACACTACAATTGGTTGGACTTGGGCTCAGAGGGCTAGGGAACTTGTGGAGGTTCTCTTGGCTAGGAATTTATTTCTAGTTGGATGAGAGGCAAATTCAGTTGGGTAGCCAAGAAGAGAATCCCAGCAGAGTCAAGAGCACCCCAACCAAGCTACTCGAACATGTATTCTTCCATTTGTTGATTACTTATGTAAATTGTTGCAATGAAATTTCTTACTTGTTTAATATGTTGTAAATAAATTTTACTTGTATATTGTCATCAGATACATGTTGAGCTACAAATAGGCTATTTCCCTTCTTATTGTGGTTAATTAAATAAATTTAGTTTTGGTTAGAGGAACCTAGGTAGTATCCTCATAACCGGCGTCTGTGTCCACATGGTCTCTGTGCCACCAACAACCCTGCCTTTGGGATCTAATACATGGTCATGCTCCTTCACTTGCCTGGCCTTCTCCAACAATGTATCCGGAACGATAACAAACTCTAAACCCTCTTTTTCTTTGTTTCAAAGTGAATAATCCCCAATCTCTGGTATGCTATCCCATTCCTTGGTGGAGAGTGTATGCAGTTTCCTCTTAACATCTGCAAACTGCTATGTAATTTTCAGGTTTGAGGCTATATTCTTACTAATATCTTGTTTCAAATTCACCTCCCACCAGTCCTTGTGGCAAGAGTCCATCCTTTTATCAATGCTCTTCCAGATGACATCGACTTCCTTGTCATCCTCATAGTATTCTATAGAGCCAAATAAATCCACATTGTTTCCCTCAAATTCATCGAACTTTTGGTTCTCATCATATCCCTTCTCGTTGTCTACTTCTTCCTTATCTTTGGCACTTGCGACACCACCCTTGCCCAACCCTCTACCTGATATCGTGCCACATTTGGTGGTGGTGGACTAGTCTAGGGTGGACCTCATAAGACCGATATCAGACAATGTATGAACCATGTGGCCTCTTGGCCCAACTTTGCCACATAGTTCGATGGGGGTTTTGTGTTGAGAAACTCCAGCCAGGGCTGAGGAACATTCGACATCTGCATCCTTCCTGATGAGCCTCATCATTGAGTAATTAGATGGGCCTTAATTGTCCTTAATTCACCTCCTAGCTTAGTCAAACCAACTATTCTCACAACTTATTGCATACTTTTGATTATATTTTTTTTATGAGATGAGTTAGAGTCAGATATTTGGCTTTGTGGTCTAATGTGCATGTAATGCATGAATAAAAGATAAAAGCAAGGAGAAATGTAGGTATAAAGGATAAAAGCAAGGAACTATGGCTAAGACCTTGTTAAAAACTCGAATGGGACAAGGGAGAGTAATTATAGGAGGTAAATCCTCCTCATTTACTACCCCTCCATTCGAATATTCCTCCATCAGCTCAAAGTGCAAACAACCATCACTTTGAAGACTAGAATACAACTCAACAAGTGAAAGGGACATAAACCCGTTTATCTTGAGTGGAGAGCCAAGTCTCCCTAATGGGAAGGAATTTGTTAGAGATTTCAGATGTATAAATAGAGAGGCTTATGACCTCACTATGATTCAAACTTCATTTGTAAAAGCTCTGTTTTATTTCTGAGTTGCAGGAGACTTGTGACATTTTGTTCTGTAATCCAGGGTTTTTATAATAAGATTGAGTTTTGTTTAAGCCATCTCTGAGTTAACTCTGAGGGCTGAAGCTCTTGGGTTAGGGCCCGACCCAAGCAGCCAAAGCTCCTCTTTACTGTACATATATGCTAGCATAGAGTTCTGCTCTATTTATTTGCTTAAGTAGTTTTATGGATTTCACTGTTTATTTGCTTAAGTAGTTGCAATTTTGTTACAACAGTATATCGTATATTGTTCATGGTTTTTCTATTCAGTTGCTTCAATAGCTGCATTTGCTTCAGTTTACTTGTAGTTGTGCCTTCTTTCAGTTCACAGGTTAGTTAGAGGAAAAAGATCACTATCAGGTTGTGCGCAGGTGTCTCAGCCTCATCTCCTCCCTCTGGGACCATGACTTGAGGAAGGGACCCTTTAGAAGCCCCAAAAACACAGGTTTCTGGTTCTCGTATGAGATATGGAGTTTGTCATTTGATGCAATTAGTTATTCACCCTCACTATGTTTTTCTGTCATTTTCATTTAAAAACCGCCTTCAACACGTTCTTCACGCATCGCTTCCTCATCCTCCGATCCCCAACAAACTTTCACAATCACCATCTGATTCATTGTTTTCTCTAATTGATGCCTCATGTGAAGTCTTCCACTTACTTTATTCACTTTAAGTCCCCACCATTGATCTACCTAGCCTGATTTGACATCTATTGCGTCACCTCAACACTTCATGCACTTTAAAACCCCCACCGTCGATCTGCCTCACTTGATCTGACCGCTATCGCTTCACCCGATCACCAATAGCTTGGTCGATCTCCACCGTTGATCATCCCCGCCTGATCCAATGGCTATCACACAATCTCGCGTGGATTAGTGCACGACCGTTATCCACCCGAGAGCACGTGAGAAAAGTGGTTTTCTTGTGCTATGTGTCGCACAGTTAGGCTAATCACGTGAAATTTCAAAATACAGCTTACAACCTGAAGGGCACGCGAGAAACTACTTACCGGGGAGGTGTCTAAGCATAAGTAATTACTGCTTTCTTCTATTTCGTAATCTCCAACTTTCTGTTCTTCTGCTTCTAGTCTTCAATTTTCTTCAATTAGTTTATTTTTTGAAAAGTAATCTAGTTTCTTTCTTTCTTTCAGTTGTCATTATTTTCTTTCCTTTCCATTCTGCAAGTACTTTCTAGCTTTCACAAAATCTTACAAAAACCAACCCAAAAACGTTTGCTTTCATGCCTCGTAGGAATAGGGACAATTCAGGTAAATTCTTGAGAAATACCCCCACTACATCCTAAAGTCGACCTTCTCTCTTCTTCAGTGACTATGCAGTGGAAGAACCTTTAGGTGAGAAATCTTACATATTTGAAGAACCTACAAGGGAAGAAGAAGAGGAAGAACCCATTCCTACTAAATCAATTGCTGGAAACCAAAATGACAAGGGAGATAGAAAGAGAATTGAGAGTGCCTTCCCCATTAGGGAAACCAATGGGGACACTAAGATGAAGAATACAAGACCCACTTCTCTACCTCATTTCCATGGCCTGACCACAGAGGACCCAGACACTTTCCTATTTGAGTTTGCTAGTATATGTTGCACCTATGACTATACAGATGATGAGAAAAAGTTACAACTGTTTCCATCTATGTTCAAGGATCCAGCATTGCACTGGTTCATGGTTTTACTTGGAGATAGCATCACAACTTGGGCTTAGCTGCAAAAAACCTTTAACAACAAATATAGGGACTACTGTAGGTCAAAGGATAGTAATAAGAGATTTTCAGGATGACCATAGGCCAGGATGAATCCTTAGAAGACTATGAAGAAAGATTCCAACTCAGTTACAAAAGGGCCAGGTGCACACTTGACCCTGAGTCACTAAAGTTGGTCCTGCTTAGAGGAGTAAGGGAGGATCTTTTGGATACCTTACATATGATAACAGGAGGAGATGTCTACCAATTACCCTATGAGGATATTAATACTGTCTTTAGAAACCATTCTAGGGCAGCCAAGAAAATGGGTACGGGTAGTCAATCTATGGCCAGTACATCATCCTCTAACTTATCCATCAAGGGTGAAATTAGAAATATGCTGGAAGATTTCGAAAGTGATACATTGCAAACCCTTGCCTTGTAATTGGACACCATCAACATGAAAAGGAAGCAAGAGGAAGTAGAGAGAGCATTGGCCATCTTTTGTCCTAGATGCACCGGGAGACATCCTAGGAATGAATGTCCATTAAACTGTATTAAGATTTGCTCAGTCTGTGAAGAAAATGACTCCACAAACAAGTTCCCTTCTTTACCTGGACTCAAAGTTGTATATCAAGGAGCTGAAGGTGTCATTGAGCAGCTTTGCTACATCAACCAAAGGAGACCTCCTAGTTCTAGAGCACACCAACAGGGTATGCAAGGGTCATCCCATGCATATTACAACTGAAACCAAACCACGATTATACCTTCTTGGGGACCCCCTACTCATCCTTCCTAGTCTACACCCCCTCCTTGGTCCTATGCATCTCAGTATCAATCCCAGCGAGCCAAGCAGTCCTTTCAATCTTATGTTCAACCACAACATTAGTGGAATACCCCACACCAGGGGTGGAGGCCCCAATTCAACAATGTTCTAGCCCTGTTGCCTCCACCACCTACCCAACCACAACTCCTACACTTTGATCCACCCAAGAAACCCTAGATGCCTACCCAGCCAAATCTGAACCTAAACAATAGGCAGGCTCAAAAAGCATATAATAGAGAGACATCATACCCAGCTTATGCTGTAGAAATCCAGGAGATCAAGCTAAGATCTAGGAGAATTCTCCCTGATAACCAACCTCCCTCTCCACATGGGGAGGTTGAGGAAGAAAGAGAGGAAAGCAACCTTAAAGTAAATCCACCCTTTCCTAAGAGATTAGCCCAACCACCCTAGCCTACCCCAGAAGAAACTGTACTTCTGGGAGAATTGAAAAATATATGTGTAAAGATCCCACTTCTACAAGCAATCAAAGATGTTCCTATTTACAATAAGTTGATTAAGGAGAAGTGCTTCAAGCATCCAGGAAGAAGAAAAAGTGATGACCCTACCATTAATGTCATTAGACAGTTGTCTGACTTAATGTTGGGGCAAGTAATATGTCCAAAATATCTGGACCCTAGAAGCTTTGTAGTAGATGTGCACATCAATGGCACCATTGTTCCACACACTTTGATTGATCTTGGGGCTGCCATTAACGTGATGACTAAGGACACCATGCTCAAGCTCAACCTCCAAGGGTCATTGAGAAAGACCACAATAGTTCTGCAACTTGCAAACCATTCCAAAGTCACCCCTGAGGGAATTTTGGAGGATGTGATGGTCTCCATTGACTCCTGGGAGTACCTTGTAGATTTCCTAGTTCTCCAGCCTAAGGCTAAGCTTACTGGTTACCCTCTCATCCTTGGGAGGCCATGGTTGGCCACAACGAATGCTTACATTAGCTGCAAAGCTGGGAATATGACCATCAAGAATGGGCATATGTCCAAACAATTAGTCCTATAACCTCCTTCTCAACCTACCCTAGAGCATGATTTACCTTTATGGTTAGAAGAAGAGGAAGAAGATGATGTTTATTCTGCCCAACTTTATGCTTTGGAAACAACCATAGGAGGAGGACAACAAGATGAGAATGACTTAATTGAACACCTCCTCCAAAGTCCAACTCCTAGTTCATTACCATTAGAAGAGGAAGTAAGGGAAACCCGGAACAATCATCCCATTGACTTATGCTTGGCCAGTTCCAACCCACTCCATGTCAAAACCATAGAATATGGGCTACATAAAACTTTGAACATTAATCCATCTCTTTCTACTTTAGAAAAGGAAAAGTTGTGCAACATGTTCAGAGAGAACGTAGAATCCTTCGCTTGGAGTTATAAGGAAATGAAGGGAGTACATCCCTTAGTGTGTACTCACCACATATATATCAAAGAAGGTTGTAAGCCAGTGAGGAAACCACAAAGGAGGATGGATCCAACCCTTAAAGACAATCAAAGAAGAACCACAAAACTTGCTAGATGCAGGATTCATTTACCCTATCTCAGACAGTGAGTGGGTCTCTCCTTTAGTATTAGTTCCCAAGAAAAATGGTAGGTGGAGGATTTGTGTTGATTATAGGGAGTTGAACAAAGCCACAAAGAAGGATCATTTTCCCCTACCCTTCATTGACCAAGTGCTAGATGGTCTGGTAGGGAAGAAGTTATTTTCTTTCCTAGATGGATTCAGTGGGTACAACCAAATCCAAATCTGCCCAGAAGACTAGGATAAGACCACATCCACCTATCCTTGGGGTACTTTTGCCTATAGGGTCTTTCCTTTTGGCCTCTGTAATGCTCCTATCACTTTCCAAAGATTAGTATTGAGTATTTTTGCTGAATTAGTACATGATGCAGTAGAAATCTATATGGATGATTTTACACCTTATGGCTGTGATTTCCAAGAAGCCTTGACTAACCTAGGCAAAGTATTTCTCAAATGAAATGAACCTGTCTCTCAATCCAGAAAAATGTGAATTCTTAATGACTGAAGAGACTGTACTAAGTCATTCAATATCTTAGCAAGGACTGCAGGTGGACCCAAACAAAATAGGAATCATCTAAAGGGTCCCACCTCCACAAAAGCAGAGAGATGTAAGGAGTTTCTTAGGCTTAGCTAGATACTATAGAAGGTTCATAAATGACTTTGGCAAGTTGACCTCTCCTTTTTTTGGGATGTTGGCCAAAGATTCTGAGTTTATATGGTCAAAGAGACGTCAAGAGGCCTTAGACACTCTAAAGGGTAAGTTAACCACTGCACCAATCCTTAGAAGCCCAAACATGGCCCTCCCTTTTCATATTCATGGCGATGCCTCACACAAAGCCATAGGAGCAGCCTTAGGTCAGGAAGAGGAGAAATTGCCCTATTCCATCTATTTTATTAGTAAGAACCTATCAAAGGTTGAGCTAAACTATATTGTGATGAAAAAGGAACTCCTGGTTGTTGTGCATTCATTGAACAAATTTAGGCATTACATTACAGGCTATCAAACATTTGTGCATACTGATCATGTTGCAATCAAATATTTAATGAATAAACCAAATGTGAATGCTAGAATCATAAGATGGTTTCTTTTATTACAACAGTTTGATCTAACTATTGTTGATAAGCCTAGTAGGGAAAATGTTGTTATTGACTTTCTATCTAGGATGAATCTACCTGCAGGTGAAGAAGGAATGGTCGATGACCAGTTACCAGATGAGAATTTGTTTGATATTTTAGTTCTCTCCCATGGTTTGTTGATATAACACACTATCTAGTATCATCATAGTTCCCACCAAACTTGCTCTCCAAAGAAAAGAGAAAGATAGTCAAAAGAGCTTCCCCTTCACCTGGATTGGCGGCAATTTGTTCAAACTTGGCCCATATCAAATCTTAAGAAGGTGTGTAAGGGAAGAGGAAGTCTTTGACATCCTTCTAACTTGTCATGATGGGCCTTATGGAGGTCACTTTGCAACAAAGAGGACAACATTCAAAGTATTGCAAGCAAGCTATTATTGGCCTACTCTTCATCAAGATGTGAAAAAGTATATTAGTCAGTGTGATCGGTGCCAGAGGATGGGAAAGCCTACTCCAAGAGATGAAATGCCCCAACTCCAAGTGTTCTCTTGAGAGGGAGCCACACTTGCATGTAGATGAGGAGCTATTAGATCCGAAGGATGAGCTTCAGGATGTGGATCAGCCACAAGATGAAGTTCATGGAGTGGAATAGACCACTCATGCAACGCCAACCATTAGAGGGCGAAAGCGCACTACAGAAGCTGAGCGACTGGCTCAAGATCCAGAGAAGGTTGTAGGACCACCTACAACACAACGCAGACAAAGATAATCACCTGATCGGTACACTGGATACATGGCTCTTGTGAGCAAATGTGTCGTGACTCAACCATCCTCTTTCGAGGAAGCTGTGGAGGATCCCACATGGGTAGATGCCATGGTGGAAGAGTATGATTCGATTGTCACAAACAGTGCATGGGAGATTGTCCCAAGGTCGGAGGGGAAATCAGTGGTGGGTTCGAGATGGATCTACAAAGTGAAGCAGGCAACTGACGGAAGTGTAGAGAAGTACAAGGCAAGACTTGTTGCCCGAGGCTTCTCACAGATAGAGGGGATCGATTATGAGGAGACCTTTGCACCTGTCGCAGGGAGCCCAACGGACAGAAAGAGCACATCTAGAGGGATCTTCAGTATTGGGTCAATAGCATTTTCTTGGTACAGCAGGAAGTAGAGATCCGTGGCACTCAGTTCAGCAGAGGCTGAGTATATGGCAGCAAGTTTGGCTGCATGCGAGGCTATATGGATGCTGAAGATCCTAGTCGGGTTGTTCGGGTCACACTTGGATCTTACAGTGATTTACTTTGATAACCAGAGTTGCATTAAACCCTCAGATAATCTAGTATTTCATGATAGATCCAAGCACATCGACATCAGGTACCATCATATCAGAGATTGTGTGCAGCGGAGAATCATGTTACTTTCATATATTCCCACGGAGGATTAGGATGCTGATATCTTGACGAAGGCGCTCACTAGGAGAAAATTCAAATACCACAGAGACAGGATAAGGGTTGCAAATAATCCATATCTTGTTGAGATGGAGTGCTGAAAATGCAACAAGATGATGGAGCTTAGTGAAAAGAAGTCGCCTTCACTAAGTGGGCCTGCAGGCTATTTTTGGCGCAAA
>APFE030210596.1:0-18265 GCA_000404065.3 Pinus taeda
GGAAACTTGATCTTTATTATCAATAGAACTTTAACCCAGATATGATACTAGTTTCAACTCCAAGAAATTTGAAGAAAACAATCTTAGTGAAGAAATTGTTTTACGTCAGTACAATGAAAGGCATCAATAACAAAATAAGGATTCCCTATAGAAACAGTCATTTCCAAAAAAGCTCTATTATTGTCGTCCAGAACTTTCTTAAGGAAAAAATTGACTTCCTCCCTGCTAAAGGAAATCGCAGCATTCAGAGTAACAATCCAAGAAAACACTACATCTCAAAGAATAAGAGGTCTCATCACGAGCTGGCTTATCATGATCACAGATATTATAACTTGCTGACTTTTCCAATACTGTCCACCAAAACAGGGCAACGACTCAAGATTGTTGCAATCAAAAGACAAGGGGTTTCATCACGAGCCAGCTTGTTCAGCAAAAGTGTAAATCAAGTGAATGACTGTGTCATAATTTGGCCACCAAACCAAGACATTGTTCTTTAGAGAATAAAAAAGAAGAAGTATCAAAATGGATTTTTCTCTGAAAAAGTTGTAGATAGCCTTAAGCAGGATAAAGGATCATTGCTGGGTAACAGGTAACCCTGTTGAGGCTATGGACGCCTGCTGGCAGCAGAGGCTCTACCTACCGTAAATGAGCATATTTTAAAAGGGCCAGCATAGCGGAGATGACCTCATTTTATCTTTAAAAGACCAAGTAATGGCTGGTGTAAATGCAAGGACTAAGCCTCAGGAAACGAACAATTGGAATAGAGAAAGGTTGAAACAAAATATCATCGATAGGATAAGACACAATGTACTCTATCTGTCCATAACAAAGTTTAGACTTATGAAAATTTTTCTGTTTCGGAAGTTGAAATTCAATAGAAAATCAGAGATAACTGGCTCTTCCCAGTGAATCGCCATTGTTGTGGCCACAAACAACCCCCCTCTTTGTTTGATATTAGCAATAACACCAAGAAAATAGGGGACCCTTAATAAAAATTCATACAAACATCTCTAGGAACATTTTTGCTTTAAATCCTTAAAATGTTATCGCAACAAAGCAATGAAACATTTCTTTTATGAGCATGATAAACTACGAAGAAACGATGTGAAATTCATCGCATCGCATTCACCATAAGCACTCTTAAATGAAAAGCCTAAGAAATCTCTGACGGCTGATGTGCGATGTCGCATATCGCAACATCGCGTAAAGTAGCACACAATGACTAATATCTGCGACCTGTGATCCGCGATCTGCGATCTGCGATACTCCGATGCTGCGATGCCACGATACTATAACACAAATCTGCGATCTGCGATGAGCGCGAATTTTCCTCGGCACAGTATTCAAGGAAAGCTGCCCATTAATCAAAATTAAGTGCACACCTTAAAAAAGGAAATTAATGATTGCACGAATGACTACTTTTTGTTTTTCGAAGAGTCAGTTTGCTGTGAATGTCATAATTATGCACACATAAGATTTGAAGCTTTCATTTCAATCTTTATTACCATTACTCTTTTCCTTTGCGAAAATTACAAAATAGGAAATAACATGAAGCAATATTGCAGGAAACATCTAAGGAAAAGGGGAAAGCGCCAATGCTCGGAGAACACAGAAGAGATCTCTTCAGAAATGGGTGCCACATACGATAGGACTACATATTCCAGAGTATTACTCAAACAGATGCTAATGATCGATAGGTCATCTGAAGCTCAGAAACAAAGGCGCACAAAAGCAGCATGATTACAAAAAGACCTGAAACTTACATGCCAAAAAGCCCGGAATGAAGAATGGAGGCAGTTTTCAATCCAGAGAATTGTCCAGAAAGTAAAGTCTTTTGACTCATCAAGTCATTCGCAAAGACAGAAACCAAAATAGAAAAAGCAGAACCAGTTTGAGGGAAATTTGGGTTATTGCCAAGTATACACTCAGTCAGCAGGAGATTCTCTAAAATATCTGATAGTTTACCAAAAAGTGGTGCCAGCTCTTGTTACTTCTATTTTTATAGCACACACGAAAGGGGAAGGCAACCAACCGACTCTTCCCAGACGAATGTTGCACGCTTACAGCACTAAGGAGTAAATACAGAAATAGTTCAGAGTTAGATTTAATTTTAGAAATAGTCTGCTTTATCAGAAGGACGGTCATTTGAAAACCGGATCCTAAATTTATGTAATCAAGTTAATTAGCTAGCAGTATTTAAACCCTTCTCAGGCATTTAGAGAAGGGCCCGAAGATTTGTCAAAAACTCGTCCTCAGAACATGCACTTTTGCGCCCTCGGAGGTGGTTTTGATGAATGGATGGATCAAGGTTTATTAATGTTTGCATTTGATATCTGCTACTCATGTTGCACTTCTGTACTCTGGGTAGATGTTAGAGCAAGGAGAGATAAATCATTATTGCTTGAAGGTTATGAGTGGAACCAGTCATAAATGGTACTTTTATCTCTTGACTATCTTTTCTTATATTCTTGAAGTGATTTATAGTTTCAGTTGTTTATATGTTATTACATGAATATATGGGTTATCATTTGGCACTTTTGTACGGTGGAGTCATATTGTTTATGCTTGACATATGAATAGCTTATTATGCGATATGCTGTTCACAACTGTTTTGCCTAACCTCTTATGCAAAGTGGTTTATCTTTAATGATTTCTATTCTTATAATAGCTGAATGATCTTTATTACCAGTTATTGTTCGAAATCTTTTTAGATCGCATAATGGAAGATATACATCCCGGGTTAGCATAGATTTGATGTGTTGTTTCTCACTAGATTACAATAGCATAGAGTAAAGTTAAAGGATCTGAATTAGATTAGCTTTAAAATACTCTTAGATCAGCATAGTTCAACTCTACACACACACACACACCCAAGATCGGAAATCTGGTCCCGTTATCCCCAGTCGGACCCGCTATACCAAATGGATAAGGAGCTGCCAACCAAGGTCCGGACCGGGTGGGTATCCCCCTTGTTGTCGACCCGATTTTCGGGGCTTCAACAGCTTCATAAGATGAAATTACAACCATGTGGAGACAAAATATTGGTGAACTTAGTGTATGGATTTTATTTATTTCATCGCTATATTTTCATAGATATGATCTGAGGAAGTTAGGGTTGTTGCAGGCTTTAGAATTCCATCTCAAACAGGTGACCTAAAGAAAATTGTCATAACTTTATATCTGAACATCAAATTTGTGATTCATAAAAATAAATGGAAATAGGACGTATTTTAGTGTTTTTGATATCATTTTCAGGGCCGACGGTTGAAACAGTGACACGTGGCACTTCATACAAGTACACTTTACTGAAACAGTCTATAATCAGGTCATCGTGGGAGATTGGGCATAACTATTCCTTGAATAATCCAATCTTGGTCTCACTTATTGGGTTGAAAATAAGACTTGGAGTTCCACTGTAGGATGAAATTTTAAATCTTAGAGACTCACGGTTACAGAGATACAACAGATGCAATATCTAGCTCCTAAAAATCAAGAAACATGTGTGTATTTTTTAAAATTTGCATAATGTTTGTTTGAAAAATTAGTTTGAAGTGATTCAAAGGGCATAGTGAAGCATATATATAATTTTTTTTATTTTAAAATTCTCTGAGACAAAAACAAAAAACAAAAAAAAAGACACACATAGTAAGAAATCATAAATATCTTCTATGACACATGAAGAAGAGGAAGAAATCCAACATGATATATCAAAATTACGAGACTAATTACAACAGATTTTCCTCTCGCAAAGAGTAACCAAAAAATGAATGGAAGCTAAGATAGATGGTTTGAAGAATGGCATGGAATCTAAAATGGATGGTATAGAAGAAAAAATGAAAGGCAACATAGAAGATTTGAATAATGGCTTAAAAGTAGACATGGAAGGTTTGAAGGAAGGTTTGACAAAGTTACTACAAGAAATTTTTCCTAATGGTGAAAAGGTATTAGGTGAAACTCATGATGAGAATAAAATGAATGCTAATCATGATTCCATAGAATCTAAATTTATATTGAAGGTCGACCATATTCCAAAGATCGATATGAGGAAGTTTGATGGCAAGGATCCAGTAACATGAATACTACAGATGGAGCAATATTTTGAGTTCCATAACGTGCAACACACACAAAAGTTATACATTGCAACTTTATATTTAGAACCAAATTAGTTTGTATGGTATTGATGGATTTTTTTTTGTAAACTACTTGTCACTTGGTCAATTTTTACGGAGGAAATGATAGCGCATTATGAGGATACAAAGAACAACACCTTCTTTAGCCAATTAATAAATCTCAAACAAGAGGGTTCAATGGCAGAGAACATTGAGGACTTCTAAAAATTTAATATTAGGGTAAATTATATTCCAAAGGAGAGTAGGATTGATGTCCTAATATGAACCTTAAAGGATAATATTCAACATGATGTTCGCCTTTGGGAACCCGATTCATTGGAGAAGGCATTCTTGGTGGCAAGAAAAGTTGAAAGCAATATTATGGCAACAAGGAAGTATACCACTCACAACTATAAAGATGGAAGTGTTGCTACTCCTAGCCTTCCATAACCTACAAGGTTGATACGTCAACAATTACAGGAAACTAGAGAAAAAGGGATTTGTTATAGTTATGATAGAAAATACATTAAAGGTCATAAGTGTGCTGATAAGAAAATATTATACATAGATTGTGAAGAGGAGGAAGAAAAGGAACAAGAAAAATCAAAAGAGGAGGATATACACTAGGAACCAACCTTAGAGAAAGAAGAAATGAATCTAACCATATATTGTAATGCATTGGCAAGAATCACCCCTCCTCAAAATCTCAAGATAGAAGGATATATCAGGAAGAAAAAGGTAATAGTGTTGATTGATTTCAGCAGTACCATGATTAGGTGCTCAAAATTACGCTCAAAAATCAAAGTCATTAGAATAGGCACATAGTACTCTTCATCTTGAATCTCGCACAACTATCTGTGCACGTTCACATGGAAAGTTTAATGTTGCAGTTAGGATGGTGGTTAGCTGGCCTAACCGCTTAACCCAAAATGCGTTGATTCATAAACTTTAAGTTTATGTGGGTAGGTATATATGTTAAAAACCATGGTTTTGTATAATAGTAAAGCATTATGTTATGAGCCTAGAGGTCACGTGTTTAAACCCTTCTGGTCCCTCTGGCCCTCACCCATAATTTTAATAGGCCCTTAGGAGGACACGTGGTAGTCTCTGATAGGGCGACATGTCACCTCCTGATTGGCTGAGCCAATACCCTGCAACCAATAAAAAACTACCAAATTGACCTATACGGTGATGACACTTATCATTTCCCCATTCACCAAAGGAGATTTGTTGACCAATCAAACTCCCAACTCAACCTGCATAGTCAATGCCACGTCAATAGTATGGACTGCTGACTGGGCTGCCCAATTTTGTAAAATTTACCTATTTGAGAAAACATATGGAATGTGTTTCTGGGAGCATACGATGTTTTGCACTAGGTTTCCTGAGATCATTTTGGTATAAGAGCACTAGGTTTTCTTTGTGCAGGATGAATTTAACTGTTTGCAAGTTTATGTCATTCTTACAAGGTTAAAACTCAAAAGAGGAGAAGGGAAGCTGATTGGAAGCCCTGAAGTTGGGTGAAGGGGAAGGAGGGAAAGGTTGCCACAATATCCAACACCAGTTCATACTCAAGTTGCAGTTGAGACTCCAGTGAGTATGTCTCATGAAGAAGAACCTACAAACATGACAGAAGATGAGAAAGTCTTCAGGAAGGATTTCTTTGATATGACAAAGATGGTGAAGTTCCTCTATGAAGAGAGGAATACCAGGCTCTAGGGTGAAAGATCTAAACCCCCCAAAGGAGAAGGTTATTCAAGAGGAGGTAATGGAAATGGAGGTAAACCTCCACCCTCTCCACCATCTTCTTCATCTTCTTCTTCACAGACATCTTCACCCTCTTCCACTAACACAACCCTTACTCATACTCATCAACATACCTCAAAAGGAACTGGTAAATCACCCTTACTAAAACTTGATGTTAAATTTCAATTTCCCATGTATAATGGTGAAGTGAATGCACAGAAGATTGATAATTGGATTCATCAGTTGGAGGTCTATTGCAGAATTGAAAACCTTCAAGAGGATGACATAAAGATTCAGTGAGCTTCCTTGAGAATGGCGTGTGCAACACTAGTATGGTGGGAATCAAAGACACAAGAGGAGATAAAAAAACACGGTAAGATCTCAATTTCTTGGTATAATTTTATTGTTTCAATTAAAAGACAATTCTACCCTCTATATTATATGACAAAGGCATCATGAATTGGTAGAACTTTAGACAATTTAAATGTCAAAATGTGGAATATTACACCCAAGAATTTAGAAAAAGGCCTCTAATGTTAGGTGTAGATTTGCAATCACAAGACATGTTGTTGAAGTACATAGGGACTTTACACGGTTACCTTACGCATACTATCTTAATGTTTAATCCAAATAATCTAGATGATGTGTGTGTGCAAGCCACTCATCTTGAGGCAAGCGGGAAAAACACTCCAGAAGAAGGTAGTAAAAAGCCATTTAAGAGTAAAGGAAAAGAAAAGGGCTTCAAATGGAAGGCAAACAAAAATTCATCTATCAAGAAGGAAGAAGATAGATTTTCATGAAAACATTGTTCCAAAGAGGGTCACGATGAAGCTCATTGTTGGAAGCTTCATCCCAAAATGAAACCAAAAAAATTCAACAACAAGGGAAAACAAAAGATAATTGCAAAAACTCAACAGGATTCAGGATCCGATTCGGGTGATGAAACTAAAATTATCTCCATGGGTATGAAAGGAAAAGAAGCCATTGCTAACACTAGTACTTCAAATTCACACAATGAAACTTCAAATGAAAAGAAGAGGATAGAACGTTTTCACATAAGGGTGATCTCAAAACATAGCAAAAGTGATACACTTTTCAACAGTAGCTCTCAAGCCAATCTTATCTCTGAAAACATTGTCAAAAGTTTAAACTTGGAAACCATTCCACATCATAAACTATATCCACTTGGATGGGTGTGTGACAATGCACAATTTCAAGTTGCTAGAAAGTGTACACTGAAATTCGTCATTACTGCAAGTCTCATAGATTAAGTGGAGCTTGATGTTGTGCCATTAGACATATGTGGAATAGTTTTGGACAACCTATTCCTCTATGACAAAAAAATATCTTCAATAGACATTAAAACAAATAAAATTAGTTCAAATATGGAGTCAAATATATTATGAGAGCTCATAGCAAGAAACTAAATCTTACACTTGTTAGTGTGGGGCAGATGAAAAGACTAGTGAATTCAAGCAATAATTTCGTGCTTCTAATGATCAAACCAAAGAATGATGTTGATAATGAAGCTTTTAAAAGTTGTGATTTAAAATTGAAATCTGAATTGGTTGATTTAGTTAACCAATATGATGAGTTTTTTCAAGAACCAAAAGGATTGCCTCCCAAGAGAGGAATCCAACATGAGATACAGTTGCAGTAGGATTTTCCTCTTCCTAACATTGGCATGTACAAGATGCCAGTGATGGAAAGTGAAGAAATAAAAAAGAAAATTAAAGGGATTTTGGATAAAGGGATCATCAAGAAATCTTCCTTGCCATGTGGTTCACTTATTGTCTTGGTGCCAAAGAAGGATGGAACATGGCGCATGTGTGTGGACTTCAATGCATTGAACAAAATTACGGTAAAGAATCATTACCCACTACCTAGAATAGATGATTTACTTGATCAATTGAAAGATGCAAAGTATTTTACTAAGTTTGACTTAAGGAGTTTCTACCATCAAATTACAATTGCTCAAGGAGACGTTTGGAAGATAACATTAAAAAAAAAACAAGGTCTATTTGAATGGATAATTATACCTTTTGGTTTATGTAATGCTCCTACTACATTCATGCATGCGATGAATGATGTGTTGAGGCCATTTCTTGATGAGTTTGTTATAGTCTACTTAGATGACATATTAATTTTCAATAAATCTTGTGATGAGCATGTCATGCATGTGAGAAAAGTACTTGGTGTCTTAAAGAAAGAACAATTGTATTTAAAGATGTCAAAGTGTGAGTTTGGAAAAACTTCTTTAGTTTAATTGGCTCATATTTTTGGAGGAGGTGAGTTGAAAATAGATCCCTCCAAGGCTGATGTCATTTTAAATTGGCCAAGGCCCAAAACAGTCATTGAGGTAAGAAGTTTGTTAGGAGCAACCCAATATTGGAGGAAATTCATTGCTAACTTTTCTTTTATCACAACTCCTTTGCATGCAATGACAAGTGTGAAAAAAGTTTTTCAATGGGGAGGAAAATAACAAAAATCCTTTGATGCATTGAAGGAAAATATCAATTCAGCTCCAATACTTGCACTTCTAGACTTAAGACAGACATTTGAGATTCATATTGATGCTAGTTACTATGCCATGGGTGCAGTTCAAATGCAACATGATAATTCTATATGTTTTCATTCAGAAACTTTCAGTGGTTTAGTGATTAACTATCATACATATGACAAGGAATTGTATGCAATGGTGCAAAGTGTGAAAAAGTGGAAACACTACTTGATGGGTAACGAAACAATCATTCACACTGATCATCAACCATTGTAATCCTTGTAATCTCAATCAAAGTTGTAGAAGTCAAGGCACTACCAATGGATGGGTTTTCTTCAATAGTTCCACTTGGTAATCAAGTATAAGAAAGGTATCTACAATAAATTTGTTGATATGCTTTCTAGGCCTATTGTTAGTGTAGCTACTTTACTCTAGCATAATTCTGTTTTACATGGAATTTATATTGAGCAAAATGCATTAGACAATGACTTTCAAGATGTTTATGCAAGCTAGAATTAAGGTAAACAAGTAGAGGAATTAGATTAACATTTGCATGATAACTTGTTTTACCATCTTAGCAAGCTTTGTATTCCATAGGGAGAAAGAGTCAACATCATAAGAGAGGCACATACTTCTTTTGATGTTGGTCATTTTTGGTGAAAGTAAGATGGTGGCAAATCTACAAAGGTATTGTTATTGGCCTCATATGCTTGAAAGTGTGTCACATTTTATTAAAGGATTTTCATTAAGTGTAGTCAGTAAGCCTAACAATAGGAAGTTAGGATTGTACAGACCACTTCTGGTTCCTTCACGACCGTGGGAGAGTGCTTATATGGATTTTGTAGGAGGTCTTCCATTTTCAAAAAGAGGTCATGATTATTTGTATGTAGTTGTGGATAGGTTCAACAAAATGTGTATTTTGATGCCATGTAAAAAGCAAGTTACAACTGAAGAGACTGCTCAATTATTCTTTCAAAATGTATGGGTGCATTTTGGATTGCCCACATCCATTGATAGTGATTGAGATTCTCGCTTTGTTGGGAATTCCTGGTCAAGATTGTGGGGATTCATGGACACAAAATTGAAAAAGAGTACAACATTTCATCCACAAACAGGTAGTCAAGCAGAGGTGGTAAACATGATAGTGATACATCTTCTTCGTAGTTATTACAACAAACATTCTAAGTCATGGGATTAAGATTTTCACTATATTCAGCATACTTACAGTCGGGCCAAGCACTGTTCAACTCAAACATCGCCATTTGAGGCATGTTTGAGATAATTGCCTAAATCTCCTTTGGATTTCATTTTTGGAAAAAATGTTGCTATTGATGGTCATAGTGACATAGACAGAGCAAAATGGTTCATTGAACAAATCCAATTGGTACACCAAAGAGTTCAAGAACAACTTGAAAAGAGCCAAGGCAAGTACAAAGCAAGCATGACAAGCATCGTGTAGATCACAAGTTCCAAGTTGGTGATGAAGTTTGGCTTCAAATTAGTAAAGACAGGCTCTAAGGAGAAGGTAAAAAACTAAAACCAATTAGATATGGTCCATTCGGAATTTTGGAAAAGACTGGTAACAATGCCTTCAAGTTATATTTGCTTTCATACGTGCAAATTTACTTTGTTGTTAATTTTGAGAACTTAATTTGTATGAGCCTCCTTTGATTTAATATCAAGGAGAGAATGTTCAAATTCCATCTATTGAAGACCTTTCTCCAGAATTCCTTGATGAGCTTTAGCAAGACACTATACTTGACAGAAGAACATGGACATCGAAAAGAGGAAGTGTCGACTATCTTTCAGTGGGGCTTAAGGGAACAAATCCTTCAAAGGACAAATGGATTGAAACTGGAAAGGTGAGGGAATTGTACCCTCACCTACTAAACAATTGAAGATGATATTTTAGAGTCCAAAAGCTTCCAGTGTGGAGGAATGATCAAGTGCTTAGAATTAGGCTCAAAAATAAAAGTCGTCAGAAAGATGTGGAACCTGGACGAGTGTGTAGTGCTTGTTGTCCTGAATCTGACGCAACTCATTTCACGTGAAATGAGCATCATATGCTCCCAAAAACATGTTTTGTCTGTTTTCTCATACAGGTAAATTTTGCAAAATTGGGCTGCCTAATCAGTAGTCTGTATTGTTAATGTGGCACTGATTGTGCAGGTTGCATTGGCAGGTTTATTGGTCAATGTATCTCCTTTGGCGGATGAGGAGATGAAAAATGTCATCACCGTACAATTCGTTTTGGTAGTTTTTGATTGGTTACAGGGTATTGGCTTGGCCAATCAAGAGGTGACACACGGCCCAATCAGAGACTACCACAAGTCCTCCTAAGGGCTAATTAAAATTATGGGTGAGGGCTAGATGGATTGACAAAGTTCGAACACGTGACCTCCGAGCTCATAACACATTGCCTTACCATTATAAAAAATTGTGGTTCTTAACATATATACCTACCCACATAAACTTGAAGTTTATGAATCAACACATTTTGGGTTAAGCGGTTAGGCCAACTGCAACATTAAACTTGCCATGTGAATGTGCACAGAGAGTATGTTAACTTTCGGAGGGGGAGGACCAACGCCGGGGATAAGCACTTGGGCGCGTGCACCCCCACGTGACCTAAATGTTCAGACTTAGGGCCTCGACAACCAATATATATGCCCGAAAAAATTGCTCGATTTTGGTAGATTTGGTGGCTCGTTAGCGGAAATCCGGGTGAAAATGAGGGTTAGTTGCCGAACTTTTGGCAATTTGTGGAGCAAATAGTGGGAAAAATAGGAGAGGTCATAACTTCTCCAGTTTTCAACCAAATTGGGTGTAGAAAGAGACTAGGTAGACATTTTTGGACATTCTGGACTCATTGGAGTAGGCTTCATAAGCAATTGAGCATTTTAAATACATCATTTTACACATTCGAGTGTAATAAAGAGCCCTAAGCCATTGGATGTTGGACCAAGGAGACGTAGCCCAAGAGGGGTGAACTCCTTCATCATGCTCTTGTTGTGATTTATTTTTGGTGATGTACTGTACATTTATATGTTTCTGTTCAGTTTCTATTTTATGTTAAATTGCTCATAAAATTTACATAAAAACTGATTTTTCACTTGCAAAACTCATGAACCCTTAAGCATATGAATAACATTTTATTTATAATTTGAGGAGTACCTTAACAAACAAAAACTAATATTCTTAAGCTAATCATTTCCCCGAATTCAGGATGACGAGCACTACGCGATCGTTCAGGTTCCACGCCATTCTTACGACTTTGATTTTTGAGCATAATTATGAGCACCTGATCATTCCTCCCGACTGGAAGCTTTTGGACCCCAAAATATCATCTTCAATTGTTCAGTAAGTAAGGGTACAGTTCCCTCACCTTCCCAATTTCAATCCATTTGGCGTTTGAAGGATTTGTTCCTTTGAGCCCCACTCGAAGGTAATCCACATTCCCTCATTTTGAAGACCTTGTTCTTATGCAAGAATGGTGTATTGTTGTAGTTCATAAATGTATTCAAGAGAAAAATCCACTTTGGAATGAATTTGGACATTTTCTCCTTGATCTTCAATCAATGGAGGCTCATAAAACCTTAAGTTCTCAACATTAACAACAACATCAATTTGCATATATGAAGGCAAACCCAACCTGAACGCATTGTTACCAACCTTTTCCAAAATTCTGAATGGACCATATCTAATTGGTTTTAGCTTTTTACCTTCTGCTTGAAGCCTCTCTTTGCTAATGTGAAGCCAAACTTCATCACAGACTTGGAACTTGTGATCTACACGATGTTTTCCATGCCTTGCTTTGTACTTTCCTTGACTCTTTTCAAGCTGTTCTTGAACTCTTTGGTGTAGCAATTGGATTTGTTCAATGATTTTTTTTCTTTTTCTATGTTACTATGACTATCAATAGCAATATCTTTTCCAAAAATCAAATCCAAAGGAGATTTAGGCAAGTATCCTAAACATGCCTCAAATGGCGATGTTTGAGTTGAAGAGTGCTTGGCCCGGTTGTAAGCATGTTGAATATAGTGTAAATGTTCATCCCACAACCTAGGATGCTTGATGCAATACCCACAAAGAAGATGTATCATTTTCCTATTCACCACCTCTGTTTGACCATCTATTTGCGGATGAATTGTTGTACTCTTTTTCAATTTGGTGTCCATGAATCCCCACAAGATTGACCAAAAATTCCCAATTAAGTGAGAATCTCAATCACTAACAATGGATGTGGGCAATCCAAAATGCACCCAAAATGCACCCATACATTCTGAAAGAATAACTAAGCAGTCTGTTTAGCTCTAAATTACTTTTAACATGGCATAAAAATACACATTTTGCTGAACCTATCCACAACTACATACAAATAATCATGACTTTTTTTTGAAAATGGAAGACCTCCTACAAAATCCATAGAAACACTCTCGCACAGTCGTGAAGGAACCGGAAGTGGTGTGTACAATCCTAACTTCCTATTGCTAGACTTACTGACTGCACTTAATGAACATCCTTTAATAAAACATGACACACTTTCATGAGGCCAATAACAATACCTTTGTAGATGTGCCACCTTCTTACTTACATCGAAATGACAAACAATATGAGAAGTATGTGCCTCTCTTATGATGTTAACTCTTTCTCCTTGTGGAATAGAAAGCTTGCCAAGATGGTACAACAAGTTATCATGGAAATGATAATCCGTTTCCTCTACTTGGTTGCCTTGACTTAAGCTTGCATAAACATCTTGAAAGTCTTTGTGTAATGCATATTGCTCAATATAAATTTCATGCGAAACAGAATTATGCTTGAGTAAAGTAGCTACACTACCAATAGGCATAGAAAGCATATCAACAAATTTATTGTAGATTCCTTTCTTATACCTGATTACCAAGTGAAATTATTGAAGAAAACTCATCCAACATAGTTACCAATCAAACGAGAAAATTACCTAGTATCGGTTTTTTTGAGGTAAAAAAAAAATCACCCGATTTTTGAAAAGTGGTGATTTAGAATATACATTTTTTTTGCATATATTTTGAACTTAAAATTTTCTTATGTATCAAGTATGAACATTTTTTTTAGATGTTAGTGATTTTCATGCTGATTTTGAAAAGTGTTGATGTGACATCAACCCATTTTTTTTAGCGTTGATTTTTGACACTTTAAATTTTCTAATGTCTTCTTCTTCCCATAAGATTTCTTTTAAGTGTATTTATGTATTTATATGTTTTCAATTTTTTTTTGTAATGAAACCTGAATTTTTTCGCATAGTTAAAAAAGTAAAAAAAATGGTCAATAATTTAAAGTTAGTATTTTCTATATGTTTATGTAATGTTAATTAATATTTCAATGGACATCAAATAATTGTCACTAAAACACAAATTTTAAACATTTCACAAAAAATAACACATTTTCAATATAAATATAATGAAAAAATACACATTTTTAGACTTTTTGTCAAAAACGACATGTCAAATAAACAATTTTTATGAGAAAATCCCAACCAAAAAACTTTAAATGATAATTTTTTTAATGAATTTTATGTTAAAAAAAGAGTAATAATAGGTTTCTTACAAAAAAATGAGTCACATAAAAATTAAAGTGAAAATCAGATAATACAAATATTGAACATATAACAACAATAATCAAATGCCCATTCTCCTCATAAAATCTCAAATTCAAAACATTACAAGTAAAATTAATAAAGATCTCTCAAAATTGAGCTTGACTTGCAATCATAACTTAAATGTCATCAACAATATCATATAATCCATGTTCATCGTCTTCTTCAACTTCATTATTTTCTTCTTCCACAATATTTTATGCTTGAGTTTCCTCATTTTCCTCTTCTAGTGGATCTTTCATGTCTTCTAATCTACCAAAGTGTCTTTTTCCAATCATTCCATATAATGTTGGTTGAGGTTCATTTTCCTTTTTTTCCACGCGTGATTCATTAAAATATAATTTCCTCAAACCAGCTTCCTGCATTTCATATGGAAGAAATTGAAGAGCATTAATTCTTTATTGAATAAAATTGCATTGTAGTGGGTCTCCTTCAATCGCAATGGAATTTCTAATTTATGTAGGCATCATGCTAGTGTTGTACCTAATCATGAAGCACAAAAACAATAAGTAAGTAAATTAGTATAAACACATAAAAACAAAAACGAAAAATATATTAAAATTCAATTTTATATAGTAAAACTTACTTGAACCTCAAAATAAATCCAAAACACAATCTCTTTCATTTGAACATAAATCTATAAGATATTTAATCAATGTTTGCATTTTTTGATAAATGTTAACTATCTCTTATTTTGCATCCTTATCCTCATATGTTAACTTTTTTACAATAGCATCATGAACCAGTACTTGGCTATAACTCTTTCCATCTACTTAGTGATGAGCCTCATAAATGGGTAATTATATGGACCCATTTTACCTCCTAACCTAGTCAAATCAACCATTCTCTTAGCTTATTGTATGATTTTCTTATTATATTTATGCTTATAGAGTGAGTTGAGTTAGTTATTGTGCCATGTGGTCTAACATGTATTTAATGCAAATTATTGATGGATTTTGAGGTCAAAGTCAAGGATCGAGTGGAAAAATGGCAGCAATAACTCAAAGTGGACAAAGGAGAGGAATTATAGGAGGGAATCTCCCTCATTTATTACTCCTCACTTCGAATTCCCCTTCATTCAGCACAGAGTACAAGCAACCGAATCATGCACTAGAAGGCAGCCGAGCAAGTGGAGGATGACTGATGATTATCTCGAGTTTTGGGAGCCAAGCCTCCCTGATTTTAAGGAAGATATTGGTAGCTTCATTTGTATAAGTAGAGGGGCCTAGGGCCTCACTAGAGTCAATTTTTTGTTGGATTTTTGCTTATGTAAACTCTGCTCCAACTTCGAGCTTATTATTTTGTGATAGTTTCATGTAATCTTGTTATTGTTTTAGTAATAAAGATGGAATCCTTTTTGAGCTAGCATTGAGTTACCTCAAAGGGCTGAAGCTCTTGGGTTAGGGCCCAATCCAAGCAGCCAAGCTCCTCTTTACTTGTATTTGTATGTTGTATTTTAGTTTGTAGATTAGGTTGTTGTTAGATGTATTTCTTTTATGGTTAAGAATAGGTTGCTTTTGATGATTTAGTAATTTTCTTCCATTTGTGCTTTCTAGAGCATGTTAAGCAGTGATAAAGAGAAGATTCAAAAAGCTAGCAACAGTGCCTTGGCCTCTCTTCCTCCTTTTGGGACCATGATTTGAGGCCAAGACCCTCTTGCTGCCCCAAAAACACAGATTTTCCTCATTCATAGGACTTCTAGTGTTTGAAGCTTTTCAGTAGGTGAATAGTCCAGTTTTGTTTTGTTTAAGATCTTCTTCATCATGCTCAATTTTTTATTTGCAATAGCCTTCTTTCGTTCTTTCCTTTCTTCTAGCATTTCTCCGCATTTCCTTTCATAGATCATAGTTTAGACTAGTTTGATTCAAAACTCTGTTTTTCTAGATGCACTCATTTCATTGCTTGTTTGATCTTATTGGGTGACTGTGTTAGGTCCCTATAATACTAGTGATTACCCCATTACTATTGTAGTTGTATCCCTTATTAATATTGTTGTGCCCCTATTGTCCCCATATTGTTATTACTGTGCTCCATAGAATCCCTCTATTGTTAGTTTTGTGGCTTTATATTATTATTGTTAGGTCGGCTGAGTTATATTGTGACTCCTTAGACTCCTATATATAGAAAGGAGGTTTTTTCATTTGAGTCATCCAAGAATTGTTCATTTATGTAATGTAAAGGATGTTGCCCCCTCGAAGAGGCTGAATTCTAAGGTGTTGATCTATCTTTTCTATCTTTTCTTGAGCTGGTTTCATAACATTTGATATCAGAGCTTTGGATTCTAGGGTTTTGCTGCTCCAAATAGGTGATCGTGACATTTTCGCTATATTTGCGGAGATATGATATGAGGAAATTAGTCTTTTTGTAGACTCCTGAATTACATCCCAAATAGGTGACCTGGGGAAAATCATCATAACTTTCTTTCTGAGCATCAGATTGAAATTTTGTAAGAAGGTACAGAAAGAGGACGGATTGTATTTTCTTGTATACAGTTTTCTAGATAAAAAAGTCAAAATAGTGACTCGTGGCACGTCGTACAAGTTCGCTCTACTGAACTAGTCTATAATCAGGTCATTGTGTGAGATTTGGCATAACTCTTTCTTGGAAAATCCAATTTGGATCAGACTGGTGGCATTGGAAAGAGGACACAGAGGGCTACTGCAGGTTGCAATTTCAGAATTGGATGATCCAAACTTACAGAGATATATCAGACGCAATATCGAGCTCCTACAAAGTGAAAAAAGGTGTGTAGATTTTTTAAAATTTTCTCTTAAGTTTGGTTTGAAAAATTATTTTGAAGCATTCAAAGGGCATAGTAGAGCATTATTATTAGTAACTGATGCCCTGAGGAAAGAAAATGCAAACACATAGTAAGCAACCTGAAAGTGCTAGCATGATTCATGAAGAAGAGGAAGAAATGCTAGATGATATATCAAAATTACAAGACCAAGTGCAACAAATGTCACTCTCACAAAAGCTAACAGAAGCTAAGATAAATGGCATGGAATCTAAGATAAAGGGCGTGGAAGCTAAGATGAATGGCATGGAAGTTAAGATGGATGATTTGAAGATAGATTTGAAAACAATCATGGAAGATTTGAAGACAGATTTTAAGACAGATTTGACAAAGTTTCTACAAGAAATGCTTACTAATGGTGAAAGGGTAGTAAAGGAAACTCATGATGAGAAAAAAAGAAATGTTAATCATGATTTCATAGACTCTAATGTTGGACCGAAGACCCACCATATTTCAAAAATTGATATGAGAAATTTTGATGGCAAGGATCCCGCAACATGGATATTACAAATGAAGCAATTTTGTGATCTCAATAATGTGCAAAACACACAAAAGGTACATATTGCAACTTTATATTTGGAACCAAATCAGTTTGTATGGTATCAATTGCTTTTCTCTCGTAAACAAATTATCACTTGGGCAATTTTTACGGAAGAATTGACAGCACATTATGAGGATACAAAAAGCAACACTTTTTTTAGCCAATTGATAAGTCCCAAACAAAAGGGTCCAATAATGGAGCACATTGAGGAGTTCCAAAAATTGAACATAAGGGTAAAAGATATTCCAGAGGAGCATAGGATTGATGTGTTCATAGGGTCTTTAAGGGATAATATCCAACATGATGTTCGCCTTTGGGAACCTAATTCATTAGAGAAGGCATTCAGGTTAGCAAGAGAAATGGAAAGCAAAATTATGGCAACCAAGAAGCATACCACTCACAACTATAAATATGGAAGTGTTGTTCCTAGTCTTCCACAACCTATAAGGTTGACACCACAACAATTGGAAGAAAAAAGAGCAAAAGGGTTTTGTTACAGTTGTGATAGTAAATACACTAAAGTTCATAAGTGTGCTGAGAAGAAATTATTCTACATAGATTGTGAAGAGGAAGAAGAAAAGGAGCAAGAAAGGTAAAAAGAAGATGATATACTCCAGGAACAAAGCCTAGATGAAGAAGAAATGAATCCGACCATATCTTGTAATGCATTGACGGGAATTACCACTCCTCAAACCATCAAGATAGAAGGACAAATCAAGAAGAAAAAGGTAATAGTGTTGATTGATTCAGGAAGTACCCACAATTTTATTCATTGTAAGGTAGCAAAAGAATTGAATTGCTTCCTATATCCAGCACCAGAGTGTCAAGTGATGATTGCAAATAGAGGAACAATAAATTGCTCTGGAAAATGCCATAATATCAAGCTATCCATGGGAGAATATGTATTGACTAGCTCAATGCTTTCCATTCCAATGGG
>APFE030210604.1:16297-68249 GCA_000404065.3 Pinus taeda
ATTTTTTTTACTTCTAATTATTTTACATGAAATTATATTAAGTCATATGGACCACTAATTAAACATGGATAGCATATTCTAATTTTATTTTGAGAGGATATATGTTAACTCCAAGTTGAACACAAAGATACGTATACATCACCTTGACTATAGAATGAGCCTTTCTACTCAACAAGTCTCAGATTTTACCTAAACTAAGTTCGTTTATCTTAGATCAATAAAATATAGGTGAGACAAAATATGGAGGAAATGGGCATCTCTCAGGTAAGCCAAGCACTCGACATGAAGAGTGTTTGCGCCTTTCGACTCAAAAAGTCGGAGGTTTTACCTAAACTAAACTAGTTTATCTTAGATCAATAAAATTTAGGGGAGACAGAATATGGAGGAAATGAGCACCTCTCAGATGAGCCAAGATCAACCTGAAGAGTGTCTTCACAAGACACTTTATTCATTCACAAATTATTCATACAAAAATAACATTAGAAGTCTCTTGAGGAAATTAAACAAATTCCTCAAAAATAGGATCTAATCTAACTAATCACAACCAATAGATAATAATAAAATAGTCTAGAGAATTCTACACTTCTCCATTATTCCAAGTTCCCCTCTTAAGAGAGAAATTCACCCAAAGTCATGTTTTTCCTTCCTTTTAGTTTGAGATGATAAAACACCATAAACCCTGTGATCTGGTTTGTCTTCATCACAATATGGTTTTCCTTTACTACAAAGAGTAAATAATAGTCTAACCAGTGCATGTTTGCTAGGAACATTTTTCTTATCATTGCTTCTTGTATTCAGCGTGTGAGACTTAGATTCTTTCCACCCTAACATAATTTTATGTGCTTCTATGCGCTTTTTGTGAGTCACCCTATCAGAGCCCTTACCTTTAATTCTTCAACAGATCATTTTGGTTGCATTGTCTTGGTCATCATCTAGATATTCAACAATATGTTCCCATATCAATAGTTTACACCCTTCCTAAAGAATAATTGGTGCCTCTTCAATCTTAGAATTTTGAGGAGCAAACTTTGGCTCTTGATCATCAATAACTTCACATTGTTCATCAGAGATTTCTTCTAACTCAGAAATATTACCCAAGCCAAAGATGATTCCATGTGGCCTCATGAAAAATGCATCATCAAACAGATCAATGTTGAAGAAGTCTTAAAAGAAAAAGAGACATATAGTTTGTGCACAACTTTGCCTCTACCACAAAGCCAAATTTGAAGCAATGAAAACAATGCACTTTTTCTCTTACCACTGCCTTGCAACCATTCCACAGGCTTTTAATACAAAAACATTCACCACAGTTGGTTATTTCATCGAAGGTTGAATATGTGTGGGCAGTTAACAACCCACACAACTAGTCACAGTCTCCATGTTCTCAATCTACGATAGGCACACTTCACCACAACAAAAATCCCCTGCCACACACCATAGTGACTAGTCATAGCAAGCCTACCCTGTTTCATGCCCCTAACTTGGTGGTAGTCTTTCAACCACTCATAGGCAGGTGTGGCACCACCACTCGATTTCTTTTCACCAATACTTTCAAATGTGGACTATGCCTAACATCCATTACTTAAAATATTTTAACTTTTACTAAGCATCCATTAGTTATAATAGACAGTAGAAACATTCATTTTAAAATTCATTCATATGCATAAGTATACAAGTACACTTAGTATTTTGAAAGGAAGAGGAAACTCACTGGTAAAAGCTTGACCACAATATATAACAATATATTTTTACAAGTTTGTATACAAACAACCTCTCCAAGGCAACCCCAAAATATCCTTGGCCAAAACAATGTCAAACCACAATTCTGGAAAATCACCTTGAACCACTGTCTAGCCTACTCACACTATTGTGCAACCTTGCCCCATGGCTGTCCGCCCTGCCTTGTGGCCTTGCCCACCATTAAACAAGTGTTGTGTTTCTTGCCCACTCTCACCATGCAGCTCCACCCATTCAAGTGTTCGTGTTGCCCAACGCCTTCATCTGCCCGGTGTAGGTCATGTCCCCTGGTGCTCAAGCCCAACCTTCCACTGGTCGCACTTACATGTCTCATCATTTAGCTCGTGTTTGTGCAACTCTACACGGGCTCAAGTCGCCCTCCCAACTCGTCGAGTTGTCATGCAGCACGCCCAGCTCGTATGCGCTCTACCTGCTCGCTAAACACCAACTCCCCAAATGCTCGCATGACTCACCTACCTGGTCACCCTGTCCCACTGTTGACTCATCCACCTGTCTGCTTACCCAACTCCTCTCCACCTGGTTCACCCACCTCCATCCACTGGTGGGCAGACCTGACTTGCAGCTCGCATGGTTCACCCAAATTGTAGGTTGTCCATTCTATAGTTGTGCTCACCCTCCACCTTTCATTAGGACTTTGGCCTCACATCGCCTGCACCTCGACCTCCTCCATATGGCCGCTCACTCACACCTCCATGTTCCCTTGTGAATGCCTGTTGTGAGTTTAATCATTCTCTCCACCATGTGTCCATCCTTCTTATACCCATCACCATGGTTTCAACATGGGTTGGCCTGCGCAAGTCGACCTCCAATTCAGTTTTTCGTGCCCCTACTCAAGGTCGGCTTGCCCGTCATGTTGCCCCATCGAGTCCACTTGCCTAAACACACATCGTATAAGGTCGCCTTCCCACAAGTCTTGACACTTAGCCAATTTTCCACCTTCGTTGGCTCGTCACATGCCAACTCGTTCAAAAGTTGCAACTTTCATCGCAATCGACCCACCGCTCTCCAACGGGTCGCGCCATCTTGTCGCCTCTTGACTTGTCACATGCCAGTTCATCACACATCGCCCACATACTCATGGGCGTGATATACTCCCCCACTCCAAATGGTTGTCGTCCTCGACAACTCCATCTCAGCAATCACCATCACCAAGACTGTCAATCCACACAAATGTGTGTATGGGTAATCTATATGTGCCCAACTCTTGATGTGCCTCATGCCATAGATATACCAAACTCTGCAAGAAATGATGTGTTGGTACCTCTTATGTTGGTGACTAGTTGGGTAGCTAATCCAATCATGTGTCACCTCCATAAGAACTCATGCCCCTACATCATCATGACTCATCAATGCATGCTACCTATCAATCTATGTCATCTCACCCTAGATGTTTGCTCAAAATCTTGGAGACTCACTGCCATGAGCGTCTAACAATGAGCCTCATCTCCATGATAATCTAAGAAGATGGAGAGGAAGTGGAGCCAGAAGGTTTTCCCTCTTCCTCCCTAACCAATTCAATCCATCTATCAGGATCCTCCACTTATAATCTCTACAACTATGCTTCCTAATCCTCTGTCTGAACATTTGGCTTAGCATCCTCATTCTCATCCTTCTCCATTGCCTCTAGTCTACTTGATAGATCCAAGATACTATCATAAAATGTCTGAATCACCTATGATTGTTCCATAAGATTTGCCTCCATTGGAGACAACCTCTTATAGACCTATTCACCTCGCTTAACATCCTCCACATTCATCACTGTCACTTTACACTCAGCCTTTGTGACTCCCATGGTTGGCACACCAATAGGTACATCCTCTCCTCCATTGTAAATGTACAAATTTTTCATATGTGGAACTACCATAGCTTCAAATTGCTTCATGAATTCCATGCCCAACACAACTTCATAGTTATGTATCTACACCACAGTGAAATCAACCTTCCCTATCTATTCAACTAGTGTCACATCCACTCTCTCAGCTATACCAATCACAAAATCAAGAGGAGAATTCACTACCTTCATTTGTGCCTACATCAGTACAAACTTCAGTCTAATCATCCTTGCAGTATCCTCGCTCATGAAGTTGTGAGTTGCACCACTATCCACGACAGTGAGTACACTTCCACTCCCAATAGTCATCTCAATATATTCCAACTTGTTTCTTTCAGGATCTCTTTGTGAGATCGCTTCCATAGCCACTGTAGCTCCTAGAATTTGCATAACCCCAACGAAAGTTTCATCTTTCTTGTTCACATTAGATTGTGCCATCGCAGCCACTTTTGGTCTTGAAGGACAATTCTTCTCCATATGTGGTTCTTCGTATATCCAACACTTCAATGGCTTCTTTGTCTTTTCCTTGTCATAGGATCTTGAATGCTACTCTTTTGTAGACTTCTCTTTTGGTTTGTCACTCTTTTTCTTCTTCCCTTCAGTTCCTTCATCATAGTGTTCTACCAAGAAATCCATAGCCGCAAATTGTTCTTCAAGTGTTTTAATATTTTTCCTCTTCACTTCATTGCGTGCCCAAGCCTTCAATCCTATAATGAAATTGAATACATTGTCCCTCTCCGCCATGTCAAGAAGTCCCAAAACTGCAGTTGAGAGTTCCCGCTGATAAGCTTGTAGACTCTCTGTTTGCTTTATATACTTTATATTCATCCTTGCATCCCATGTTTCATCTTGTGGACTAAAATGAGTTTGCAAAGCCTTCTTCATCTCATCCCACGAAGTGATCTCCATAGCATTGCCACTGGAAATCTAGTCCATCTTCCTTCACCACCACATCTTAGCATCCTTCATCAAGAACTGAGCAGCTACCTTGACTTTGGCCTCCTCATCACACATCCCCAAACGTTCCAAGTATTGCTCCATGTCCCCTAAAAATTTACCAAGAGTTTTTCGCTCGTCCCGTTATAAGAATCGGGTTCCTTGACTTTCACATGAGCCACTCCTCCACTAGAGTTCTTCCCAATAGCCTTTTTCAAAAATGCTATCTCATTCTGAGCATCTCGAAGATCTTTGTGCAACTTCAACATTTGTGCCAAACCTTGGTCCCTTACAGCTTCAATCTCTTTGAATTCCCTCTCTGTTTGTGTATACTTGCATTCTGTATAATCATATCATATTTTGAGGTTTTTGAAATCTTCCTTCAACTGTGCATACTTCACCTACAACCTTGTTGCCATATATCTATGTTCTACATATTCAGACTTCACATTAGCTAAGTCAGATGCCAATTCCTGCATCCTATCCATCACTCGATCCATCAGAACCGATTCGACATCTTTGCTAGATTCACCTGTCACGACTTGAGGTTCCTCTGATAGTTCCACCATCTGCTTCCTTTGTAATGTAGTAGAGACCATAAACTAATTAAAATCTTCCGTCATTACTTGTGTGAAGTGTGGAGGTACGCCTCTCTACTTCTACAATCTTGTTCAACTGAATCAGGGCTCTAATACCACTTGTCATGCCCTTATCTTGGAGGTAGTCTTTCAACTGCTCATAGGCAGGTGCGGCACTGCCACCCGATTTCTTTTCACCAATACTTTCAAGTGTGGACTATGCCTAACATCTAATATTTAGAATATTTTCACTTTTACTAAGCATTCAGAAGTTATAATACACAACGAAAACATTCATTTTAAACTTCATTCATATGCATAAGTATACAAATACACTCAATGTTTTTAAAGGGAGGGGCAACTCCTTGGTAAGAGTTTGCCCACAATATATAATAGTATATTTTTACAAGTTTATATACAAACAGCCTCTCCAAGGCAACCCCAAAATATCCTTGGCCAAAACAATGGCAAACTACAATTTCGGAAAATCACCTTGAACCACAGTTCAACCTGCTCGCACTGTCGTGTAGCCTTTCCTCGAGGAGATTTGCCCTACCGTGTGGCCTTGCCTACCATTCAACAAGTTTTGTGTCGCCTACCTGCTCTCATCATGTAGCTCGACCCGTTCAAGAGATCATGTCACTCGGTGCCTTTGTATACCTAGTCACGGGCCATGTCACCCGGCGCCCGCTCCTAAACTTCCACTGGTCGCACTTACCTGTCTCGTCGTTCAGCTCGTTCTCGTGCAACTATGCCCAAGCTCGGGTCACCCACCCAGGTCGTCGTGTTGTTGTGCGGCATGCCTAGCATTATAAGCACAGTAAAACTAATTAGGTACTCTTAATGTATGACAAACTTAATGTATTAGGAGTACACGAGTAAATATTTTATTCATTGGAATGTATAATAAATTGGTATACTAAAATTAATTATGCATAATTGGGAAACCGTAAAATATTTACTATTATAAATAATAAAATATATAAGATGGTAGGTTGATATAAAAAAAAAAATATAGATATTTAAGAAATATCATGTATTTATTAATATATTTGGGTTTGGAGTATGATCTAAAACTCTTTTTGTTTGGTTAAGAGTTTATTTTCTTTGGATGTAAGGAAACATGTTGACAACTCAAAAGACTCTTGAGAAGTGAAAGTCTATGTTGTTATGACCACCAATGACTAATTCAAAATGACGTCATTTTCCTTGAATAATAGTGGTGAGCCAACCTACATTAAAAGTAATATCATTTTCATAAAATAATAATGATGAGCCAACTTGCATTAGTTAATAACGACCAATAATAATTATTCTCCCTCATCATTTAACAACTAAAATATATACTCAAATATCACTATAAATATTACTGCTCATGTATCTTCCCATATACACCACATTTATTAAAATGTTTGATTTAAAGTCGCCATTCATTAACTTTGATCTTTCGGATGCATGAGGATTGTTATGGGCCTCACCTTTTCCTATCATGTTGTGGAGATCTTCTGAATGTACAAGGAGTGATCATGGACCTTACTTATTCATATCATACCACACAGTTTGGATATTTCTCTTCTCTTTTACACGGAAATGACATGTGCGGAATCCTTATCCATGCTCACGAAACTATCAGGGAGCTTTTTCTTTTATCGTTGCGCATAGTTTCGATATATAAGACAATATGTGAGGGCCCAAATTTATGGGGTCACTAATGCGACTAGATCAACTCCATTGAAAATCGCCTTTATATTGGAGGGTCCGAATCTATAGTCTTGCAAGAGGATGCCCAGGGAATCACCTTTTAAGGGCGGAATAAGAACATTGATAGAAAGAAGAATATGGACATAGATTTACTGTTTCAAATAATTTAAAGCGAGCCAGCAGTATTATTCCGGACTATAAAAACCCTCATGCGAACATACATTTTTCATGGTTCGTTATTTCCTGGGTGTACATTGAATTCGATTAGATAAATGGCTCTGACCCGAGCAACGGTGGGCTTAGACAGTTTGATTCGTTTTATGTTTTCCTGTCGCTTTGTTCAAGAATCTCTACCCAATTGCTCCTGAATCTATTATCTCAAAGCCTAGTTGTTCTTATCTCTCTGATGGTTTTACTTTTATCTGTGAACGTTCACTCAATAATACTTTTATTATGCTTGCGTGCTTTCATTTTGCATTTTTGAACTTTTACCCTAGGAAGCTGTATACCATATTATCAGCGATGAGCTGATGCTAGATGGTAATCCAGATTGAATTACCAGACTGAAGTTGACCTCTTTCACCACAACATGGATAGAACGTGAGTGCGACAAACTCATAATGTCACTGGTCATATTCGAATACTTTGGTATTATAGAGTTACAGGTTTGTGAAATCAAATTTTTTAGGTACAGATCAGTATAGATTCATATGTTTTTATCACAGATTTCACATGAGTCCAAAAGAAATTTTTTTGAGGTAATAAATTAGTTTAGAATAAATAAAAATAAATAATGTGTTCTTTTTCATTGCTTAAATTATATTTTTTAATCTTAAGTATATATCAATATTAATTCATACTAAAATATTATATTAGTAATTCAGGTTGGATATTTTATTATATTCATTAAAATATTTTCTTTTAACAATTTTTGTATATATAAATAGATATAAAGTTGATATTCATATCAGTTGTTAGACATAAATTTTCAAATAATTTATTTAAATAAGATGTGAATTTTTATTCTTTAAGTTTAAATATATTATTCACAATTTTTTTTTACTTCTAATTATTTTACATGAAATTATATTAAATCATATGGACGACTAATTAAACATGGATAGCATATTCTAATTTTATTTGAAAGGATATATGTTAACTCCAAGTTGAACACAAAGATAAGTATACATCACCTTGACTATAGAATGAGCCTTTCTACTCAACGAGTCTTAAATTTTACCTAAATTAAGTTAGTTTATCTTAGATCAATAAAATTTATGTGAGACAAAATATGGAGGAAATGGGCATCTCTCAGGTGAGCCAAGTGCTCAACATTAAGAGTGTTTGCACCTTTCGACTCAACAAGTCTTAGGTTTTACCTAAACTAAACTAGTTTATCTTAGATCAATAAAATTTAGGGGAGCCAGAATATGGAGGAAATGAGCATCTCTCAGATGAGCCAAGATCAACCTGAAGAGTGTTTGCACAAGACACTTTATTCATTCACAAATCATTCATACATAAATAACATTAGAAGTCTGTTGAGGAAATTAAACAAATTCCTCAAAAATAGGATCTAATCTAATTAATCACAACCAATAGCTAATAATAAAGTAGTCTAGCGAATTCTACACTTCTCCATTATTCAAAGTTCCCCTCTTAAGAGAGAAATTCACCCAAATTCATATTTTTCGTTCCTTTTAGTGTGAGATGATAAAACACCATAAACCTTGTGATCTAGTTTGTCTTCATCACAATATGGTTTTCCTTTATTACAGAGAGTAAATAACAATCTAACCAGTGCATGTTTGCTAGGAACATTTTTCTTATCATTGCTTCTAGTATTCAGTGTGTGAGACTTAGATTCTTTCCACCCTAACATAATTTTATGTGCTTCTATGCACTTTTTGTGAGTCACCCTATGAGAGCCCTTATCTTTAATTCTTCGGGAGATCATTTTGGTTGCATTGTCCTAGTCATCATCTAGATATTCAACAATATGTTCCCATATCAATAGTTTACACCCTTCCTAAAGAATAATTGGTGCCTCTTCAATCTTAGAATTTTGAGGAGCAGACTTTGGCTCTTGATCGTCAATAGCATGATCATCAACAACTTCACATTGTTCGTCAGAGATTTCTTGTAACTCAGAAATATTACCCAAGCCAAAAATGATTCCATGTGGCCTTATCAAAAAGGCATCATCAAACGGATCAATGTTGAAGAAGTCTTAAAAAAAACAGACATATCGTTTGTGCACAACTTTGCCTCTACCGCAAAGCCAAATTTGAAGCAATGAAAACAATGCACCTTTTCTCTTACCACTGCCTTGCAACAATTCCACAGGCTTTAATACAAAAACATTCACCACAGTTGGTTATTTCATAGAAGGTCGAATATGTGTGGGAAATTAACAACCGACACAACTAGTCACAGTCTCCATGTTCTCAATCTACGATAGGCACACTTCACCACAACAAAAATCCCTTGTCACACACCATAGTGACTAGTCACAGCAAGCACGCCCTGTTTCATGCCCCTATCTTGGTGGTGGTCTTTCAACCACTCATAGGCAGGTGCGGCACCACCACTTGATTTCTTTTCACCAAAACTTTCAAATGTGGACTATGCCTAACATTCATTACTTAAAATATTTTAACTTTTACTAAGCATCAATCAGTTATAATAGACAACAGAAACATTCATTTTAAATTTCATTCATATGCACAAGTATACTAGTACACTTAGTCTTTTTAAAGGAAGGGGAAACTCACTGGTAAGAGCTTGACCGCAATATATAAAAATATATTTTTACAAGTTTGTATACAAACAACCTCTCTAAGGCAACCCCAAAATATCCTTGGCCAAAACAATGTCAAACCATAATTCTGGAAAATCACCTTGAACCACTGTCCAACCTACTTGCACTGTTGTGCAGCCTTGCCCCGTGGCTGTCTGCCCTGCCATGCGGCCTTGCCCACCATTCAACAAGTGTTTTGTTTCCTCCCCACTCTCACCATGCAGCTTCACCCATTCAAGAGTTTGTGACACCCAATGCCTTCATCTGCTCGGTCGCAAGTCGTGTCACCTGGCGCTCGAGCACAACCTTCCATCGGTCACACTTATATGTCTCATCATTCAGATCACATTTGTGCAACTCTACCCAAGCTCAGGTTACCCTCGCAGTTCGTTGGGTTGTCGTGCAACACACCCAGCTCGTATGTGCCCTACCCACTCGCCAAATGCTTGGACGACTCACCTACCTGGTTTCCTTGTCCCACCATCAACTCATCCACTTGTCTACTTACCCAACTCGCCTCCACCTGGATCACCTTCCTCCATGCACCAGTGGGCAGACCTGACTTGCAGCTCGCATGGTTCACCCAAATTGTATTTTTTCCATTCTGCGGTTTTGCTTGCCCTTCACCTTTCCTCAATCCTTTGGCCTCGCATCGCCTACACATCGACCTCCTTCGTATCGCCACTCACTCACACCTCTAATTTCCCTTGTGAATCCCTGTTGTGAGTTTAATCATTCTCTCCACCATGTGTCCATCCTTCTTATACCCATTGCCATGGTTTCAACGTGGGTCAGTTTGCCAAAGCCGACCTCCAATTCGGTTGTCCATGACCCTACTCAATGTCAGCTTGCCTGTCATGTTGCCCCGTCGAGTCCACTTGCCTAAACACACATCATATAAGGTCGCCTTCCCTCAAGTCTTGATACTTAGCTAATTTTCCACCTTTGTTGGCTCGTTGCATGCCAACTCGTCCAAACGTTGCAACTTTCATCGTAATCGACTCACCGCTCTCCAACGCGTTGCACCGGCTCGTCGCCTCTTGACTCATCGCATGCCAGTTCGTCACACATCGCCCACACGACTCATGGGCATGACATACTCCCCCACTCTAAATGATTGTCATCCTCGACAACTCCATCTCAGCAATCACCATCACTAAGACTTTCAATCCACACAAATGTGTGTATGGGTAATCTAGATGTACCCACCTCTCGACGTGCCTCATGCCATAGATATGTCAAACTCTGCAAGAAATGATGTGTTGGTACCCCTCATGTTTGTGACTAGTTGGGTAGCTAATCCAACCGTGCATCACCTCCATAAGAACTCATGCCCCTACATCATCATGACTCATCACTGCATGCTACCTATCAATATGTGTCATCTCACCCTAGATGTTTGCTCAAAATGTTGGAGACTCACTGCCATGAGTAGCTAACACTGAGCCTCATCTCCATGATAATCTAAGAATATGGAGAAGAAGTGGAGCCTGAAGGCTCTCCCTCTTCCTCACTAACCCATTCAATCCATCTATCAGGATCCTCCACTTATAATCTCTACAGGTATGCTTCCTTATCCTCTATCTGAAGATTTGGCCTAGCATCCTTATTCTCATCCTTCTCCATTGCCTCTAAGGTGCTTGATAGATCCAAGATACTATCAGACAATGTTCGAATCACCTATGGTTGTTCCATAAGATTTGCCTCCATCAAAGACAACCTCTTATAGACCTCGTCATCTCGCTTAATATCCTCCACATTCATTGCTGTCACTTTACACTCGGCCTTTGTGACTCCCATGGTTAGCACACAAATAGGTACATCCTCTCGCCCATCGTAAATGTACAAATTTTTCATATGTGGAACTACCATAGCTTCAAATTGCTTCATGAATTCCATGCCCAACACAACTTCATAGTTATCTATCTGCACCACAGTGAAATCAACCTTCCTTATCTATTCACCTAGTGTCACATCCACTCTCTCAGCTACACCAATCACAAAATCAAGAGGAAAATTCACTGCCTTCATTTGTGCTTGCATCAATACAAACTTTAATCTAATCATCCTTGTAGTATCCTCGCTCATGAAATTGTGAGTTGCACTACTATCCACTACAGTGAGTACATTGCCACTCCCAATCTTCATCTCAATATATTCCAACTTGTTTCTTTCACGATCTCTTCCTGAGATTGCTTCCATAGCCATTGTAGCTCCTAGAATTTGCATAACCCCAACGAAAATTTCATCTTTCTTGTTCACATTAGATTGTGCCATCGCAGCCACTTTTGGTCTTTAAGGACAATTCTTCACCATATGTGGTTCTTCGTATATCCAACACTTCAATGGCTTCTTCATCTTCGTCTTGTCATAGGATCTTGAAGGTTATTCTTTTGTAGACTTGTCTTTGGGTTTGTCACTCTTTTTCTTCTTCTCTTCAGTTCCTTCATCATAGTGTTCTACCAAGCAATTCATAGCTGCAAATGCTTCTTCATGTGTTTTAATATTTCTCCTCTTCACTTCATTGCGTGCCGAAGGCTTCAATCCTATAATAAAATTGAATACATTGTCCCTCTCCGCCATGTCTGGAAGTCCCAAAACTGCACTTGAGAGTTCCCACTGATAAGCTTGTAGACTCTCCATTTGCTTTATATACTTTATCTTCATCCTTGCATCCCATGTTTCATCTTGTGGACTCAAATGAGTTTGCAAAGCCTTCTTCATTTCATTCCACGAAGTGATCTCCATAGCATTGCCACTGGAAATCTGGTTCATCTTCCTTCGCCACCACATCTTAGCATCCTTCGTCAAGAACTGAGTAGCTACCTTGACTTTGGCCTCCTCATCACACATCCCAAACATTCCAAGTATTGCTCCATGTCCCATAAAAAGTTACCAAGAGTTTTTTGCTTGTCCCATTATAAGAATCAGGTTCCTTGACTTTCACATGAGCCACTCCCCCACTAAAGTTCTTCCCAATAGCCTTTTTCAAAAATGCTATCTCATTCCGAGCATCTCCAAGATATTTGTGCAACTTCAACATTTCTGCCAAACCTTGGTCCCTTACAGCTTCAATATTTTTGACTTCCTTCTCTATTTGCGTATACTTCCATTCCGTATAATCATATCAAATTTTGAGGTTTTCGAAATCTTCCTTCAGCTGTGCATACTTCACCTACAACCTTGTTGCCATATATCTATTTTCAACATATTCAAACTTCACATTAGCTAATTCAGATGCCAATTCCTCCATCCTAGCCACCGCTCGATCCATCAGAACCGACTTGACATCTTTGCTAGGTTCACCTATCATGACATGAGGTTCCTCTGCTAGTTTCACCATCTGCTTCCTTTGTAATCTACTAGAGACCATAAACTGATTAAAAGCCTTTGTCATTACTTGTGTGAAGTGTAGAGGTATGCCTCTCTATTTCTACAATCTTGTTCAACTGAATCAAGGCTTTGATACCACTTGTCACACCCTTATCTTGGAGGTAGTCTTTCAACTGCTCATAGGCAGGTGCGACACCACCACTCGATTTCTTTTCACCAATACTTTCAAGTGTGGGCTACACCTAACATCCAATACTTAGAATATTTTCACTTTTACTAAGCATTCATCAGCTATAATACACAGCGAAAACATTCATTTTAAAGTTCATTCATATGCATAAGTATACAAATACACTCAATCTTTTTAAAGGGAGGGGAAAATCCTTGGTAAGAGCTTGCCCACAATATATAATAGTATATTTTTACAAGTTTATACACAAATAGCCTCTCCAAGGCAACCCCAAAATATCCTTGGCCAAAAAATGTCAAACTACAATTCTGGAAAATCACCTTGAACCATAGTTCAGGCTACCCACACTATCGTGAAACCTTGGCCCGGGGCGATTTTCCCTGCCATGCGGCCTTTCCCACCATTCAACAAGTGTTGTGTCGCATGCCCACTCTCATCATGCAGCTCCACCCGTTGAAGAGTTCATGTCACCCAATGCCTGCACCTAAACTTCCACCGGTTGCACTTACCTGTCTCGTCGTTTAGCTCGCTGTCGTGCAACTCTGCCCAAGCTCGGGTCGCCCGCCTAGGTCGTCATGCTGTTGTATGGCATGCCCAGATCGTTTGCGTCCTACCCACTTACCAAACACCAACTCACCAACCGATCGCTTGGCTCACCTACCTACTTGCTCGATCCACCCGTCGACTCATCCACCCATCCGCTTACCCAACTCGCTTCTGCTCGGTTCACTCGCCTACATCCACCTGTGGGCAAATCCACCCCTACAACTACCCGACTTGCTGCTCACCCTCCACCTTGCCTCGGCACTTCAGCCTCGCACGGCCTGCATCTTCTCCTCCTCCGTATGGCCACTCACTCGCACCTCCAATTTCCCTTGTGAATGCTTTTTGTGAGTTTGATGATTCTATCTACCATGCATCCATCCTACTTATACCCATCGCAATGGTCTCAATGTAGGTTGGCATGCCCAGGCCAACCTCCAATTCCGCTATCCATGCCCCTACTCAAGGTCGGCTCACTCATCATGTCTCCCTGTCGGGCCCACTTGCCTCACTGCACACTGTATAAGGTCGCCTTCCCACAAGTCTTGACACTTAGCCAATTTTCCACCTTCGTTGGTTTGCCGCACACCAACTCGTCATGTTTAAACGAGAGTGTGTTGCCCCACCTCATCATACATCACTCTCAGGAGTCATGGACATGACACCCTGAGCTTAATAAACTTGTACTATAATCACCACCAACATAGAATTTCCTCATCCCTTTGCTACCAACAAATTACTTTCAACATCACAACTCTGGCATGGATTTCATAAATCACTCTTCGCACCCCTCGATCTGGTCAAACAATTCAATCGACGACTAATCGCAACACCAACGCTCTGAAAACCCATGGTAGCCTAGGCCACTTCACATGATTTTGACTTTGAACAATGAAGAGTTCAAAATTATGGTGGGAAGATCCTCCTTCGGTCACCTCCTCTTCAAGGTCGCAAGCTCCTCCTTTTCTAATTTGCACTGTGTGAGTTGCAATATAGCAAACTCAACCAATCTCAATAGCCCTTCCTTCAACAATGATCCACTTTCTCTAGGATCGAACAATGCTTTCAACAGTGTTCCTTCACACTCTTGTATTTGCAGCTTTATAGTGCCTCGCAGTATCTCAACCTAGTATTGACAGAAACCTTGTGCAACAATTGTCTCAATAGAGCAGTAACCTTTAACATACCAGAATATCTCAAAATTACACTTTCGAAATCCTCGTGATTGATAATAGTTCTACTCACTCTATTTCCAAATCTGGAGCTCCACTCTTGCGGAACCACACATGTTGAAATAAAAAAAGGGGCACTGTCTCCACATGTCGGCCCTCTCAGGGTGCACAAGGAGTTAGTTATCGGGCAATGTTTTCCCAATGTAGAGACTGCTTTTCCCTATGTGCTCCAGTAGTCAAATGGACCACATTAATAGAAGAAGAGTGGATAGACTGGTCACTTGACCACACCAGTCATCAATCATTCAGGCATTCTAGGAGAACGACCTCACCACCAGGTGGTCAACATGATCAGGTTGAAAAGCCAGCATTACTTCATAGCAGAGTCTCCTCTCACCATGAGAGCAGGAGGTATGTTCACCTAGGTCATAGGTGGATACTCCTCGACAATATTGTTTACTCCAGAAGAGGTAATATTGGAATACAGTTACACAATTCCACTCCACAAGAGGTCAACGTGCAACATAGTTACGCAATTCCGCTCCACAGGAAGTCAACGTGCAACATAGTTACACAATTCCACCAGTGTCGTAAATCACACCATGTCACGCCCCTACACTGGAGGTACTCTTCCAACTACACTACAGGAGGTGCGGCACCATTGACCCTTTTCTTTTCACCAATACTCACAGTCATAGACTACGCCTTACTTCCTATACTTAGTTTATTTTTCAACAGCTAAGCATATCTTTCATTATACCATTTATCATATTAACTTCATTACCATGAATCTGCATTAACATGAAATACACAACAGTATACCAGGGAGGGGTACCTCCCTGTAATGAGCCTTCCCATAATAATAATGTTATTCTTCAGAATTACCTATAATTTTACATCCAAGGGAAACCCCAAATTTCACGTTTACACTTATACAAATTCACTTCCTGCACTTGTTGTGCAGCCTTGCCCAACCCTGAGCAAAGTCGCCTGAACTGTTGTTCAGATCATCTACCCTGTGCACAACTCGCACGTTCACCAACATCTTCAATCGTCACACGATGCTTCATTTCGTTCGACCCGAGCGCATTTCACCAACTCGCTCTCCATTGACCATTCACCATTCATCGTCACACATTTCAGCCCGAACGTGTTGTTCACTCGAACGCTCGTCGCACGTTTCATTCGACCTGTCGTTCGACCGGGCACCCTACCACGCCTTCGAATGATTTCTCGAATGAATGCCCTCAAAAATTTTCTTCAACGAACTCCCTCGAATGTTTTCCCACACAAACACCCTCAAACCATTTTTTGCACGAATGCCTCAAACGACTTCCTGCATGAACGCCCTCGAATGACTTCCTACATGAATGCATTCAAACGATTTCCTACACGGATGCCTTTGAACGACTTCCTGCACGAACACCTTTGAACAACTTCCTGCATGAACACCCTTGAATGACTTCCTGCACGAACACCTTCGAACGACCTTCCTTCGTTTCAGCTTGGGTGCTTCGGCCCTGCACTCGTCTGCCTGCACCTTTGCTCGGATTTCAGAAGCTCTTCACACTTCCTCGCCTTTCCACCTTTGGACGCTTAGAAATATTGTTCGTTCCATGCCTTAGCTCCATTTCCAAGAAATCAAATATATATGGTTCTCCTGCCATATGAAATGTTGTGTCTCCATGCTGGTCAACCCACCATATCTTTTTTTTAACTCTTGAACACGTCAGCTTGCCCATTAGCTGACCTAACTGTCATGTCCCCATTTGGTCTTCCCTACCCGTCAGCCTGCCGAGACTTCCCACAGCCTATATAATCAAATGATCTCAAAACACTTCGCACATTTTCTCCCCACTGTGTCCTTGCTCCTCTGCTTGTCACCTCTATGCGCCCTCTCCGTGTCGCCTGTAGCTCATGGGCGTTACATTCTCCCCCACTTGAAGTCATTATCGTCCTTGACAATTTCTCATCCCAGCAACCATCTGTCACCAAGATACCCATACCAATGCCATATAAACAACCAGTATGTCCTCCACAAATCAAAAAGTCTCCTCAATCCATGATCATCAATCGCATATTTTTGCAATCTCCACATACTACTCCATTGTGGAAGGCTGCCCCCTCCAACTCAAGCTACATGCTTACTGCAACATATTCTGTTGACCTCATCATGTATCGACATTGTGTGAACTGGTGTCATGATACTCTAACACAATGCTAACACATCTCTGTACACTGCTATAGCCCCCATGACTCAAACTAGTCAGGTGATCAGTCCAACTGTAACGCTCAAACCATAAGAATGCACATCCTTATGCCATCATTAGTCATTTCTCAGACTCCTGTCACAACATCAACTAGATCAAGAATTCATCTCCATCTAAATATAAGCCATGTCCAGGTCCATGAAGTAAACTCCATCTCGTTTGCAACATGATGTCCATGATGTTTGGTGTTAATGTGCTTCATGAACTCAGTTGCATCTATCCCAACATCATCATCCATATGTATAAAATCCATCTCCTCAAAGTGAAGAGATCCTCTCATCAAACCTGGCTCTCGATATGCCACATCTAGGTTCATGAAGCAACCTCTATCATATCTGTAATGTGCCATCCCTCAAGTCTGTTAAGGAAACAAGTATACAATTGTCTCATCTCCTATGTGTAAAAAGTGGTTAAGTCTTGGCTCAACCCATGCCCAAGTGTTGCCACCAAGGCATTACCATCACTGTAACTCCATCACTCCAAAGTGTCTCGTATCGATCCTCCACATCAAGTCACTCTTTCAAGCACACCCATACATGTACTCAAAAGTATGCACCTCATCCTACATCAAATTACCTGACCTCAGTTCCTCAATGCATCAGATCCTCTAAGTCCACCATAATATGAAGTCCTCAAAAGTAATAACCTCATATCATCATGAACTCCATGAGTCATCTCCAACCAACATCCCAGCAAGCATACATGTCTCGGCCCAAATGTCTATGCAAGATGCCTCATCTCTCCATGTAGTAGGAATGCTCCATAGTCTTCTCACAATTCCAACCAAGTCCATGGCCTTGTTGTACAAGAGTGCACAACATCTCCATCGGCTCATAAATAAAACATCTCCATGTCACATTAGCAAATCCACCTACACAAAATTTCTGCCTTGCCACTCCTCATTGGATGCCCATGAGTGAGACCTCTACAAGTACTCATGCATAATGTCCCTGCATAATATTTCCATGCTTCACGTCTCCAACTTGATGTCCATGACTCAAGTTTCGCATGTTGTCTAACTAAGTAGACCCATCACAACAATCGGTCATCCTTATCCAAGTCTGCAAATTGGTCTAGTGAACTCGGTCACCCAAACCATATCATCATTACATGAGTCTCTTCCACCATGGCTCCCCCACTGAAGGTTGCACCAAGACTTCCTCTTGGTCTTGGCCATGAGAAGTCCACCCAAGTATCACCATACTCAAGTGTGTCCCCTCTTCCAATCTTTTCATGAGTCATACCGGGCACTTAGCCAATTCCCCATGTGGCTAAAGCATGACCCATTCTTCCGCAATGATCATCATGTTCCTCCCTTGTCACAGGCCCTCATACCTTCTATCATAAGGTCACAAACAACCCCAACAAGTCCTGCAATAGTCAATGATTCTTGCCTCTCCATACAAGGTCTCATCATAGACATCCATGGTAACATCCTCCCTTGCATTGGAAAAATGATTTTTCTCTTCCCTACATACAGTTCATCTTCCAAACGTCTCATTGAAACACAAGTATTAGTACTTACTTCATCATGAGGCTCCTCCATGTGAGTTTCCTCATCCACCAATGTCTGCAAACTGCACGATCATATTCCAATTGGAACACTTTCAACTTCCTCCTCCATCGTTGTCATATCTGTAACATCCTTGATTATCATGGTTTCCTCTTTCTTATCATCACAATCTGCAGCTTTCTCCTTATCCTGAATGAAAGCTATTAACTAGTTTTTTCTCAAGAGTTATCCATTCTAGCTTCTTTCGAATCAAGTTCTGCCTCATCTTCACCTCCTTGAGTTCTGCATCAAATAAGTTCGCTTTCCCTACAAGTCAATAGGCTTCATCTCTATTCATGTTAGAGATCCCTTCCTTGACCAAAGCATGAAGAGAATCCCTCATTTTGAATAAGTCCTTGCCCCATTCTGCAATTCTTTGTTCCAAAACACTTGATTCTTCAATTAAACTTCCTTCAAATTGACTTGGCCCTAATGTGTGCCCTTGCCATTCTTCGAAGATTGCAAAACCCATTTTCTGCAAAGTAGATATCCTTCTCGATTCTCTAAATCACCCCTGATACCACTTGTCACGTTAGTGCAGTGGGATCACCTCCTTGTCCCGATCGCTTTGATACCACGTGTCATGCTAGTGCAGTGGGATCAACTTCCTATCATTCATCAGCTTTAATACCACTATAACGCTAGTGCAGTGCGATCAGCTTCTTGTCATTCATAAGCTCTGATACCAACTATCACGCCCCTACACTGGCGGTACTCTTCCAACTGTACTATAGGAGGTGCAGCACCACCGACCCTTTTCACCAATACTCACAGTCATGGACTATGCCTTACTTCCTATACTTATTTTATTTTTCAAAAGCTAAGCATATCTTTCGTTATACCATTTATCATATTAACTTCATTACCATGAATCTGCATTAACATGAAATACACAATAGTGTAACTGGGAGGGGCAACTCCCTATAATGAGTCTGCCCGTAATAATAATGTTATTCTTTAGAATTACATATAAGTTTACATCCAAGGGAAACCCCAAATTTCACCCTTATACTTATACAAATTCGCTTCCTGCACTTGTCATGCAGCCTTTCCCAACCTTGGGCAAAGTCGCATGAACTGTCATTTAGCTCGTTTGCCTCATGCATGGCTCGCCCATTCACCAATGTCTTCAACCATCACATGATTCTTTGTTTCGTTTGACCTGGGCACATTTCACCAACTCGCCCTTCAACCCGAGCTCATTCACCAACACGCTCTCCATTCACTGTTCACCGTTCACTGTCGCACATTTCTGACCGAACGTGTCATTCACTTGAACGCCCATCGCACGTTTCGTTCGACCGAGTGCCCTACCACGGCTTCGAATGAACTCCCTCGAACGTTTTCCCGCACGAACGCCCTCGAACGATTTTCTACACGAATTCCCTCGAATGACTTCCTGCACGAACGCCATCAAAAGATTTCTATAAAATATTACAAAATATTTTTAATAGCATACACAAGTAAAAGATGGAGATTTATCTCTACAATAATTATGTTTTATTTTTCCTTTATAATTAAATTTATTAATTAAAAAATTTGTTTAAATAAGTATTATATGAAGTGAATTATGGTTTTTTGAACATGGGGTATTGATAAATCATGGTATTGGCTCATGAAATTATAACAATGCATATTTACATATTCAAAATCTTCATAATAAAGTAGACGTAGACTTCCATGACTAAAAATCTTGTTCCACATTTTTTCAAACATATTGTGAGAATAACAAAAAAATTTCTAAAATTTCTCATTATTAGTTTTTTATTCTAATTAATTTTGCTAAATTATAATTACCCAACAATTATGTTTCTTAAATCCTATTTTTGAGGATATTGTTAAAAAATCATTAACTGCTTCGTAAACGTATTTATGTAACATTTTTTTGGTTGAATGTATACGTGGGAATGTAAGCAATTTCCAAGTAGAGCTTGGTATCAGCAGAGAGTGGGTTCTCTTGTCTCCTAAATCTTTTCTCTCACATTCTATTTCGGTGTTGGAATCAATGTTGGTGTCGAGTTTGAAAGAGTCTTGTAGTTGAGCTTGTTGCGAAGATTGTTAATGTGAAAGCTTGATTCCGCGGTTGTTGTGTAATAAGTAGTGGATAAACTGCTTGTCGGCGAAGTTATAACATTGTGGTTGTTGGAAATAGTAATTATTTTTGAATGCAGAGTTGTTTGGATTTCGAGTCTGAGCTAGTTGATTTGAGCGAGTGTGGGTTCAAGTTTAGTTTTAGTTTGGGAGAGGTTAAATTTATTGAATGTTTGTATGTTGAAGTTGGCGTATGTTGAATTTTGAGTTAAAATGTATAAATAGTTTATTTTGGATTTATTATAATGAAATCAAATTTGTGTGATTAATAAAAAAGCAACCAATCATATTATTTGTGTTAATTTATTTTTTTATTTTTTTGTTTTTCTATCAAATTAATATTAAAATTAAATTCAAATGTAAAAATCTGCAACCGCAATTTAGGGTCTTGAAAAGGTGAGCTGGTCTGCAAAATTGTCAAGTATGACAGTGTTTTGTCAGTGAAGATTGCGGTTTAGGGTGTCATATTAAAATTAATTTTCTTTTTTGGACCATATGGAAAGAAGCCTCATACAATAGGGAAAGCAACTATAAGAGAGAAGAAAGATAAAATTTATGGGTCTAAGAGAAATATTAAAAAATATTAATAAAAGGAATAGAAAAGAAAAAGGCAAAGATCGTTGCCATGTTTAGAGAGGTTCACGCTGCAACCAAGTTACTTAGCACACCATTATTTTTTACTTTTATCTCCCTCCAAGTGACATCTAGTATCACATTGAAGCCATCAATGAGTAATTTTTTTATTTTTTTAACAAAGTCCACCTTCTGTTTTATGTAAAAAAATTTAGTTAGCATTCTAAATCTTGATATTATCTTCATTTGTGTATTTTCCCAAATTAGCTATTTAATTTCTATTTTTTTTTATTTATATAATTTTAATTATTTTAAAAATATTTAGCAACTTGGAAAACACACAAATTATACCTAATTACAATTTAAACAATTTCCTCACAATTTTAAAACAAAATTCGTTGAAAAATTCGTCAAATAGTTAGAGTAGGCGACTCAACATCTTTTTCAAATTTGGAGGACATCGTCATTGGCCTCACAATAAGATTCCACTACAAGTTGAATATGATCATGGTGAAATTCAACAACTTTTTCAAATTTCGAGGACATCGTTGTTAGTTCACAATAATATGTAAGGATTCCAAATTGATTAACCATTTGCATGTACAACCATAAAATCTGATGTTGTTTGAAAACTTAGAAAAGAGTGCAATCAAACCCTTGGTGCACCATTTTATATTAAGTATCGGGGCCTTCAGTTCAATTAATGACACTGGTGCATACAATATAATAAGTGTGCCCCCCCGGATGCGGGTGCCAGCTAGACCAAGGCAGTTGATGAGACAGGGGTCTCATGGAGGCCACATGTCGACCATGCGCCATAGTGATTTGGAAAGCAATGGAGCAGGTCGATCCCGGAAGATGGCTTTAATAGCCATAGGACGGAAACCTGGGTGCATTAACGCCCCGGCCTCACTTGGTTGTACTGTTCAGTTCGGCTCTGCTATGGATTTGACAGCCACCTTAATGGCGGACGACCTCCGAGGAAGCGCAGGGAGCTCTATAAACAGAGGCCCCCTCTGCATCCCTGTCCACACTTGGCCTGATTCCTGGTTAATTCGGTTGCTGGTCTTGGTTAATTCAGGCTCTGCCCTATTCTGCTCCTGTCCAGGCCTGCTCGTCCAGGTTGATTACACTCTGCATTACCCTGTTAACATGGTTTGAGAGCGCCAGAGGTTGCTGAGTCGTCGTGGCACTAACAGAGGAGGGACCTTGCGGTGCCCGGCTGATGAGGAGACCCGTCCACCTTGCCACTGCCCTCATTGTCACTGTTTCTGCCATTGCCCTAGCTCTGCAACCATCAATCCTATCCGGCCTCGCCAATTCATGGAGGCAAGCTCTCCTGGGACCTCGTCTGCTCCCTTCTTTGGCTCCGCTATCTTCTCCTTTGATAGTCACCTGAACTGCCCGTGCATAAACACCCACATCTCCGTTCTATTCATCGATGAAATTGTGGACGATGGAAGCTCCAAGGCTCCGCTTGAGTTTGTTCCTCTGAGGGACGAGGCCCAAGAAGCTAATTTGGCCCAGGCAGACAAAGGGAAAGCTGCAGAATTGTCGAATCCTCAGAGGGAAAGCAGCCAGCGTCAACCTGTAGCGATCGTGGAAACTAAAGCCACGGTGCAGGACGAGGATTATTACAGACGTTGTCCAATCGTGGAGGAGGAGCCGGAGGAATAGCTCGCCACATCGATTCAAGTTTCGCTGTTCTGTTCTGGTTTTGGTTCATGGTCTCTTCGGTCAGGTCTCTTCGTCCACTTGCCTTTGGTTGTCTACGTGTCGTCTTGTCTATTCATGTCATTCTGCCTCAGAGGTATTCTGCCAACACTGAGCAGAAGAGTTGGTTATTTTGGGGTTCGGTCCTCTGTTCTGGGGCTGGGCAAGAATGCCAGCTTGGCTCTCCCCTGCGTGGGAATTTTTTGGCTCATATGGGTCTGGTCCTCTATTTTGGAGGCTGGCAAGAATGTCAGTTAGGTTCTCCCCTGCGTGGGAACTTTTTGGGTCCCAAACGCATATAACAGGCAGTCTTTCTCCTCGCTACACCTGGTTGATCCACTCTGCCATTATCTCTAGCAGATGGATCCCTTTGTCAGCTTGAATGTAAAAGTATTTTGGCTTCATGTACATAATAGAATAGTTTAATTCAGAATAGATATATATATTATATATATATATATAATATATTATATATTATATATATATATATATATATTATTATATAAAATAAGCGTGCCATTATTTTTAAATTAAAACCCCCACAACCGTGCACTCTATTATTTATCCAACGGGCGTTCATATAATGGCTTAGCACTAGGACTTATGGAGAGTATAGCATCGGAATAGGCAAAATGAATTTTAAGACTGATATTTTTTTTAAATTTAACCATTTTCCAGTGTTATCAAGTAGTAAATGCACCCATGTGCCTTATTTACTTAGAGCACCGTAATAGGCAAAATGAATTTTACGAGTGATATTTTTTTTTTTAAATTTATCCATTTTCTAGTGTAATTGAGTAGTATATGCACCAGTGCGCCTTATTTACTTAGAGCATGGCTATTTTTTATTTCTATAAAAAAATAACTCATCCATAGTGCACCATATGCTATTGAGCATTGATGCATCTATTTATAGAAATTCACTAGTGCGTTAGTTTATTATAGCGACATTGTTAAAAAACATCCGTTAAAACATTCACCCACCCAAATTTGCTAGTTACCTTCATTACAAATGAATTTTTGAGATATTTTTATAGGGGCTTCCTCAAAAACCTCGAGTAAAAGGTATTTTCCTTGTAGTGTATGAAAAAATAGATAGAGTGCATAGTGAATTTAATGCTATACGATGTTGACAAACCAAGAATTATACACACTATCTCACTAGAAAATAATATCCAAACAAGAAGTAATTAAAATGGTAGATCACTTAAAATAGGGATCAAGAAAATTAATAGATTGAGATCTAAATTCCACCCAGATATCTCAATAAAGAGAGATATAAGTAATCCATTGTATGAATGATTGAAAACATAACTTGGAAATCAAAAGGAGTTACTAATGAGGCACTATAATTGATTAAAATTACATGGAATACATGAGAACAATAATGTAATTTTTTTGGCAATAGAAAGTTCAAGGAAGGATCAAAATGCCTATGTCTAACAAATACAATAGATATTCAATGTGAGAAGAGAAATAAAAGAAAATTGGTGTAACCCAGCGCACTTAGCATATGCTTTACACTTTACATGCGGAGGAAATAGTATACGTGGCAAATAAAAATCTTATATATGTGGGATTTTTGTGAAGGTTGGTAGCTAGAGAGTTAATTCCAGGAGTAAATACCCTGTACTCCACCTTGTACTTCTCCCGTTTGCCCTTCGCGCCTTAACGCTAGTTCATTATGGCACTTTTTCAATTGTTCCTTCGTTGTTTTCGCTCTGAGGTTTTCTGTTCGAGTCGAGGGTTTCTTGGTTTCTTTGGTAGAATGTTGTATGCTCAGCTCTGTTGGTATGCTCGGCTCTTCCTCTATTCAACCTGCTTGCAAGTTTAATGGCAATGGCATTTGGTTTTGATGGCTATTCGGCCTGGTTCCGTGGCTTGACTTCGGTGAGTAATTTTTATTCTTTCCTTCCTTATATGCGCGGATTCCTCAAAGTATTGTTAAGAACTGGTTGCTAGTTATTATATCGTGCTGTCTGTGTGTATCTTGTGGTTCATGGTCGAGGTTTTGGTAGTCGTCACTGGAAATCACTGTCGTTTTGCTGTGTTTTTCTCGGAACCTTGTTGTCTCTGGTTCGAATCTAGTTGAGTATTATTTGCTTGCTGTTGGTTGGGTCTCTCACAGTGCAACACTGTATTTGCCTTCGAGCACAGGACTTTTCGGGCACACGTCCTTCGTTTGGAACAAGCAAACACTCCTATCCTTGCTTCAATATGGCTTGCCTTCTCGTTCTGGAACTAACCCACTTTGTTCCTTTGGTCTGCAGTCACTCAAACTCTTCAGGATGTCCCACGGTTGCACTCGGTTGTGCTCTCCAGGTAATTTTCACTGTGTTACTATTTCTCCACACGCATTCACACTTGTTGTTGGATTTCCCATCGTCACTTTCGTTGTAATGTCAATGTGTTAATGTTTGCAGGTCGTTGTTGGCAACCTGGGCGGCGTATCCTCCAGTGTTTAGCTTGTACAGTCGTTTCTTTTCTTGGGTAGGCTTGAAACCCAAATGTCTGGTTGTAGTTTTGATTAATGTTAAGGTTCTGTGTTCTTTGTTCCAGTCCTTCGGTCGCTGTATGAATTGACTCGGCTGCATGTCTTCCGTTTGCTCCTGTGTTAAGTGTAACAAGAGATAGGAACCGTTTTTGGTTGGTTTTATCAAACCCTAGTTCAGGGTTTCTGGTTTGTAAGGTTTTTCCGACTATATGTCGTACTCTGATCTATGTATGGTAACGGACTTTGTTTTTCACAGTATCGTTTTGGCTTTACCAATGATCACTGTAATTGCGGTCCTTCAATTTTCTAAATGAAAGTTATGAATGGAAAAGAAAATGTACAACATTGTTATCTCTTTGCATTTGTATTCCGTCTCTGTTTGTTGGCTGTTCTTTATGTCTTCGAACATTGGAAAGTGGTTGATGCTTATACGCAAATCCCTCACCTTCGATTTCTTGATATTATATGCTGGGATTCTTATTCAACTGTGTGCGAAATGAATATATGGCTGTCAGTCATTTGTGACTGTGGATTACTGAGACTTCGTCTCGTTGTTTAATATTTGACCATAACTCGTATTTGTATACTTGCAATAGCAATTTGGTAAACATTATCTGTATGGTAGTCTATCAGGCCATAAAGAAAGAAAATTCACTTAGGCAAATATTTATAAAGATGGTACAGATGGACCAAATAAATTTCTGTTTGAATGCTCTCACTGTTTCTATTTCTTTTTTCTTATCTTTCAACTCAACTCAACTCAACTCAACTGAACCCCTCTCTCTTACATTTGGTTTGTTTTTATACCTCTCTATTTTCAGTTGATGTTTACAGTTAATCCAACTGATATATAATATGGTTACAGAAATACTATTTTTGTTAATAACTATAATCACTTGGCATTCCAAGACTTGGAGGAATAGTTGATTCTTATTTCCCTAATTTAACGGACCATTCCTTAACTAATAACTGAGCTACAGTTATTCTAACTGAAATAAAAAGAGATGTCTCATTGACTTTGTAAAACAAACTAAAAGAAAAATTATTTCAGTAAAAAAATTAAACAGTCCAATTGATCAATAGCCTTTGAACCTTGTTGGAATTCTTTTTGCCCAATTATGGTGAGTTGGATGCTCCTGCATCAAGCTCCCGGGGTGAAAAGAGATCATGACTCCGGTTCATGAGCTCCTCGACCGACGTTCCTGTTCGTCCAATCTGTCTGGCATCAAGCCATGAGCTGTCCTCAATCAGACAATTCTTCCACCTGACCAGGTACTGAAAATAATCTTTCCACTGAGTATGTCTAACTACCTGAGTTTCGAGGATGCCTTCGATCTCAGGGGGTTGGACATAAGGCATCTGTCTTTTCCAAGTTTCTCTGTCTTCCTGGGTGTTACGTGTGGATTTTCTGGGTCCATCTTTCTTTTCCTCCATCAGATCACCTATATATGGAAACAAATCTGCCACATTGAAGATAGGTGATATGCCTACTCCGGGTGATAGTTGTATTTCATAGGCATTTGCCAAAAATTTTCACAAGATCTTACGAGGCCCTATCTTTTTGTACTTCAGTTTATTGTACGTACCCTTAGGGAAACATTCCTTACGCAAGTGTACTAGGACTTCGTCCCCTACCTCAAAATGAACTTCTCTTCTCTTTAGATCTGCATGTTGTTTATATTTTGAGCTGTTGTCCTGTAATTTTGCTTTCACCTGTTCATGTAAATCCCTCATTGCATTAGCAAAATCTTCTCCATCTGCACTCCGTCATTCTTGTAAACCAAGATCCTAAAGTTCATGCACTCCACGAGGGTGCATGCCATATAGGATCTGAAAGGGACTGAGACCCGTGCTCCGATTTGGCGAATTGTTGTAAGCAAACTCTGCTTGTGCTAGCACTCGGTCCCACATCCGTGAATTCTCCCCGACTAAGCTGCGTAACAAATTTACCAAACTTCTGTTCTCAACCTCTGTCTGGCCGTCGGTTTGCGGATGATAAGCAGAACTGTAGCTTAATTGGGTGTTCATTTTTTTCCATAAGGTACGCCAAAAATGTCCTGTGAACTTCACGTCTCTGTTTGATAGGATGGTTGTTGGTAACCCATGTAATCTGACAATCTCATTAAAAAACAAGTGGGCCACGTGAGTGGCGTCACTAGTTTTCCGACAAGGTATGAAATGTGCCATTTTTGAGAAGCGATCCACCACTACCATCACTGAATCATAACCTTTCTGCGTTTTTGGCAGTACCAAAACAAAATCTAGACTCACTGAATCCCAAGGTCTGCCTGGAACAGGTAATGGCGTATATAATCCTGTGTTCTAGTTGTGTCCCTTCGCTAATTGACACACCTTACACTTAGTCACAAAACGTTGTACGTCTCGTTGCATTCTTGGCCAAAAATAGAAATGACTAAGTTGCTACAAGGTCTTATCTATACCGAAGTGTCCAGCCAAACCCCCGCTGTGTTTTTCGCGAATAATATTCTCCCTCATGGAACAGTTGGGGATACACAGTTGTCCTCCCTTAAATAGCAATTTTTCCTATATATTGTAATCTAACCAAGGACTATTACCCCTTATCAAAGGGTTCTGGCATGCCTCATAGGCTTCTCTAAAATTTATATTTTTTTTGTAAAGATCTCGTAAATGTTCAAAACCCAAAACCTATACAACACTCTCCTGCAAAAGTAGAGCTTTTCTACTTAATGCATCAGCCACCTTATTTGCTTGTCCACTGATATGTTTCAGCACAAAATTAAAACTTTGTAAGTACTCCACCCACTTGGCATGTTTATGATTGAGTTTGTGTTGCTGCATTACATATTATAATGCAGAATTGTCTAAAAAAAACAAGAACTCGTTCCCTAACAAATAATGCCTCTAGTGTCTTAAAGTCTGTACCACTGCATAAAATTCTTTGTCATATGAGGAGTACTTCTGCCTACTCTCATTCAACTTTTTGTTGAAAAATGCTACATGCCTGTCCTCCTGACTGAGTACAGCCCCGATCACTGTTCCCCTAGCATCACAACGTACCTGAAATAATTTCTGAAAATCTGGTAGGCTGAGAATTGGTCTTTCTGTTATCTTCTTTTTCAATAGTTGAAAACTTTTTTCTGCTGCTTTTGTCCATCGAAAAGGTTGGCTGGCCTTTTTTATGGTCTCTAACATAGGAGCACAAATTCCACTAAAATTCTTAATAAACTTTCTATAAAAACTTGCTAATCCATGGAAACTACGTACCTCAAATAAATTTTTCGGTGACGGCCAATTTATTATTGTTGTTACCTTTTCCGGATCCATCTTTAATTTGTTTTCTGCTATCACAAATCCCAGATAAATTAATTCTCTTTGCAGAAACGTACATTTCTTCAAATTTATTAATAACTTGTTATGTTGTAGCTTTTCCAACACTTTGCGCACATGCCAGAAACGTTCTTCTTTCGTCTTGCTGAAAATAAGGATGTCATCCAAATAAACTATTACAAATTTCCCAATATACTCCTTCAACATCTCATTTATGAGTCTCATGAATGTGCTGGGTACATTGCTCAACCCGAATGGCATGACCAGCCATTCATATAATCCCTCACTTGTTTTAAAAGCTGTCTTCCACTCGTCTCCTTCTCGTATCCGAATATGGTGATATCCGCTTTTTAAGTCTATTTAAGAGAAGTAGGCTGGCTCACTTAAATAGTCCATCATATCATCCATACGCGGTAATGGAAATCTATACCGGATGGTGATTTTATTGATGGCCCTGGAATCGGTGCACATCCGCCACTCTCCTCCCTTCTTGGGGGCGAGGACTGTTGGCACAACACATGGGCTCAAACTTTCTCTAATTAAACCTTTGTCCAATACTTCTTGCACCTGTTTCCTGATTTCCTCATTATCCTTGGGGCTCATTTGATAGGCTGCTTTATTTGGTAAGCTAGCTCCACGTATGAAGTCAATATGGTGGCTGATACTCCACTTGGGGGGTAACTTGTCTAGCAAGTCGTCCACTACTATATCTGTAAATTCTTCCAACATTTGCTATATTTCCAGGGGTAAATCTGTTATCTCTGTATGTAAGAGGACTGTCCTTGTCTTTTTGACTATAGCATAACTTATTTTACTGTTCTCAACCTGTTTTAAAAACTGTTTTCCGCTCATTAGCAATGCTTTGGTTTCATTTGCTTCAGTTGTTTCCTTCTCTTCTTTGAAAGGCACAAGAGTATGCTTGACCCCATCTTTATCGAACTTTTAACAGTTCATCACTCCATCATGTGTCACCTTCCTATCATATTGCCAAGGCCTGCCCAATAATATGTGACATACATCCATCAGCATAATGTCACAAATAATTTTATCCTTATATCGTCCTATTTGAAATTCAACCTCACTCTGCTCGTCCACCAGTAACTGGTGCCCCTTTTGTAACCATGAAACTCTATACGGACTGGGGTGTTTTAAACACTTCAGCCCCAACTTTTCCACCATTTCTGTGGACACCAAATTGTCCGTACTTCCACTGTCGATTATTATCTTACAACACTTACCCTGTGATTTGCAAATTGTCCTGAACAGAGCTTTCCGCTGCGTTTGTTCGACACTCTCATCAACTGGTTTCCGTAATACCTTATGCAGTACTAAAGCTTCTCCTGTTTCTGGGGCATTCTCTGCCTCTTGAGGGGGTGCTGCTATTTCCTCTGGTTGCGCCACATATGCGCCTCGTTGTCTAGCTGAATCTGTTTTTGGGCACTCAAACGAACAGTGCCCCCACTTGTGGCATCTATAGCATTGATGACCAGTTCCCCTTCCATGGCCATTTCCTCTGCCGCGTTGGAACGATCTTCCACCTCTCGTTCCGTCTCTTTTTTCTACTGTTCCTGAAGTCCTCGAATTGCTGGCTTCCTCGCTGTTACTGGCAGTCTGGCCCCTGCCATGGGACTGGCCTCTTCCTCTGGTAGACCCTCGTCCTCTTCGGGCATTCTGTCTTTGGTTAATTTTCTCCTCTGCTTTAATTGCACTCTGGTATGCCTCCTCAGTATTATTTGGAGACAAAATACTTATTTCATTGAAAATATCCATCCTCAGTCCATTAACATATCTCGCCGTCCTTTCTATCGTATCCTCTATATATCCGGCTCGCAAATTCACTCCGTAGAATTCCTCTGTATACTCTTTCACAGTCAGTCCCCTCTATCTCAAGTTCTGTACCTGTCTTTGTAACAGGATTTGATAATCCCTTGGCAGAAATCTGCCCTTCAATTTAGCTACCATCCTTGCCCAAGTTTTAATCGGTGTTTTGTTCAACCTCTTCCTCTCATTCTGGACACTGTCCCACCACAGAGCTGCGTGTCCTTTCAGCTTTGTTGCTGCAAACTTGACTCTACGGTCTTCACTAACTTCCTCGCATTCAAAATACTTGTCCATCTCACTAATCCAATCTAACATAACATCAATAGACAAACTACCACCGTATGTCGGGAGTTCTGGTTTTGGTCTGCTGTTCAACAATAAGACAGACTTCAGTAATTTCACTTCTGCTGATTCGCCTTCAGGTCCATCTACTGCCACTTCTATTTCTTCTTCACTCACATCGCCCATTTCTGGATCTCTTCTCCTGCCTGCCTCTACTGCTTCCAAACGAGCAGTAAGAACTCTGAGTTCTTCTCGTAATGCCTCATCTGCCATTCTGTGAGCACCTCGACCTCGTCCTCATCTACCTACATCCATTTTTTTCAAATCTCTTCAACTCAATGCTCTGATACCACTCTGGTGTAACCCAACCCACTTAGCATATGTTTTACACTTTACACGTGGAGGAAATAGTATACGTGGAAAATAAAAATCTTATATCCGCGGGATTTTTGTGAAGGTTGGTAGCTGGAGAGTTAATGCCGGGAGTAATACCCTGTACTCCGCCTCGAACTGCTCCCATTTGCCCTTCGCACCTTAACCCTAGTTCATTATGGCACTTTCTTAATTGTTCCTTCATTGTTTTCGCTCTGAGGTTTTTTGTTCAGGTCGAGGGTTTCTTGGTTTCTTCAGTAGAATGCTGTATGCTCGGCTCTGTTGGTATGCTCAGCTCCTTGTGTTGGCAAAAGCTCGACTCTTCCTCTATTCAACCTTCTTGCAAGTTTAATGGCAATGGCATTTGGTTTTGATGGCTATTCGGCCTGGTTCCGTGGCTTGACTTCGGTGAGTAATTTTTATTCTTTCCTTCCTTATATGCGCGGATTCCTTAGTGTATTGTTAAGCACTGGTTGCTGGTTATTATATCGTGTTGTCTGTGTGTATCTCGTGGTTCTTAGTCGAGGTTTTGGTAGTCGTCACTGGAAATCATTGTGGTTTTGCTGTGTTCTTCTCGGAACCTTGTTGTCTCTGGTTTGAATCTAGTTGAGTATTATTTGCTTGCTGTTGGTTGGGTCTCTCACAGTGCAGCACTGTATTTTCCTTCGAGCACAGGACTTTTCAGGTGCACGTCCTTCGTTTGGAACAGGTAAACAGTCCTATCCTTGCTTCAATATGGCTCGCCTTCTCGTTCTGGAACTAACCCACTTTGTTCCTTTGGTCTGCAGTCACTCAAACTCTTGAGGACGTCCCACGGTTGCACTCGGCTGCGCTCTCCAGGTAATTTTCACTGTGCTACTATTTCTCCACAGGCATTCGCACTTGTTCTTGGATTTCCCATCGTCACTTTCATTGTAATGTCAATGTGTTAATGTTTGCAGGTCGCTGTTGGCAACCTGGGCGGCGTATCCTCCAGTGTTTAGCTTGTACAGTCGTTTCTTTTCATGGGTAGGCCTAAAACCCAAACGTCTGGTTGTATTTTTTATTAATGTTAAGGTTTTGTGTTCTTTGTTCTAGTCCTTTGGTCGTTGTATGAATTGACTCGGCTGTATGTCTTCTGTTTGCTCCTGTGTTAAGTGTAACAAGAGATAGGAACCGTTTTTGGTCGGTTTTATCAAACCCTAGTTCGGGGTTTCTGGTTTGTAAGGCTTTTCTAACTATATGTCGTACTCTGCTCTATGTATGGTAACGGACTTTGTTTTTCACAGTATCATTTTGCTTTTACCAATGATCACTGTAACTGCGGTCCTTCGATTTTCTAAATGAAAGTTATGAATGGAAAAGAAAATGTACAACGTTGTTACCTCTTTGCATTTGTATTTCGTCTCTGTTTGTTGGCTGTTCTTTATGTCTTTGAACACTGGAAAGTGGTTGATGCTTATACGCAATTCCTTCACCTTCGATTTCTTGATATTATATGCTGGGATTCTTATTCAACTGTGTGCAAAATGAATATATGGTTGTCGGTCATTTGTGACTGTGGATTACTGAGACTTCATCTCGTTGTTTAATATTTGACTATAACTCATATTTGAATACTTGCAATAGCAATTTGGTAAACATTATCTGTATGGTAGTCTATCAGGCCGTAAAGAAAGAAAATTCACTTAGGCAAATATTTATAAAGATGGTACAGATTGACAAATAACTTTCTGTTTGAATGCTCTTACTGTTTCTATTTCTTTTTTCTTATCATTCAACTCAACTCAACTCAAATGAACTGAACCCCTCTCTCTTACATTTGATTTGTTTTTATACCTCTCTATTTTCAGTTGATGTTTACAGTTAATCCAACTGATATATAATATGGTTACAGAAATACTATTTTTGTTAATAACTATAATCCCTTGGCATTCCAAGACTTGGAGGAACAGTTGGTTTTTATTTCCCTAATTTAATGGACCATTCCTTAACTAATAACTGAGCTACAGTAATTCTAATTGAAATAAAAAGAGATGTCTAAATTCACTGACTTTGTAAAACAAACTAAAAGAAAAATCATTTCAGTAAAAAAATTAAACAGTCCAATCGATCAATAGCCTTTGAACCTGGTTGGAATTCTTTTTGCCCAATTATGGTGAGTTGGATGCTCCTGCATCAAAAATATTTATTTCCATTATCTCTATCTTTTTTAATATTAATTGAATACTTTGAGATAACGAATTGTTGTGGCCATCATAGTGGCTTGATGAAATCGCTATAGGTAGCATTTAGTTTATTAATTGCTTAGAAAATGCAATGGAAGACGTTAAAATGAAGTGATAAACAATAAACATTAACCATGCAATCAAATAACATGCCTTAAGTTGACAATGGCTTACCCTAGAAACCCAAACAAGAAAATCAAGATTGAATGGAATTGTTCAACCTTGTTTTCTTAGCAATTGCATAATAACAATTAAAAAATTCCATCTCTAAAAATAACACATACTACAATGTCAAAAAATATTTGGTGCAATCCTTTTCTTCTCTACATATGAACCTTTTCTCTATTTTTGCATAGAGGTTTATAGGTTTAATTAGATTGATAAGAGTAACTAGAATGCCAAGAACTCCAAACTCTTCATCTTACTATCTCTAGAAATATTCCTCTTTTGGTTTTTATAGGTAGCATTCCAATTCATTGTTACTTGATCCTAAGCGTTTCTCCTCTTTTAATTATTTAACATTTTTAACTATATTGTGCTCCCCACTTTGAAGAGAAATAACTGATCCTCTTTTAATTATTTAACATTTTTAACTATATTGTGCTCCCCTTGGATATGTAGCACTTTGAAGAGAAATAACTGATTAAACACGCATGGGGCTCTTCACACAATCAAATGCTCTTTTAACCTCATCATTTACCTTGTAGCCTCGTGATTTTCTTTGATAACCAACCTTCATCAACGATGAATCCTTTTTATGGTTGAGCTTTAAAAACTATTCAACTTTTGCTTGAATGATTCCAAAACAAATGATAGGTACATTTTCTAATAGAGCTACCAACATGTTGTTGGAAATATGCATAATTTCGTTAATTATTTAATAAACAATATTTCTTACACAATTGAAATCTTTATATAATACGGTTGCATAAAATAATTGCTTAATAATAGCCAACAATAAATTAAAAAAAGCTTAGCCTACTTCCATGATTTTAAACCTAGCCAAAATCATATTTGAGGAGAATGTTAAATATTGGAACTCGTGCATGCAATGTAAATTGTTTCAAACTCTCTTGCTATTTGTTGCTCGCCATTTATCCAATAAATCAAAGAGTATGTCACAAGGATATTCTTCCATGGAAATCGCATATATGGATAAATTATACATGCCATAATTGTACAAGAATGAAGAAGAAAATTACGCATCAAACAACCAAAAAAGCAAAAAAAACCTGTAAATTAAACCTAGCTTAGAGACATTGTAAAGGGACAACATTAATACTCGTCAATTTACAACATTTCGGTAAATTAGACAAGTCATCGTTTAAATAAACCTTAAATGCAATACAACCATGTCATGTTTCAAAAAAGCATTAGCTATTAAGATAAGGAAACATATTTACGGGCCCTATAGTAATGGAACCATTTTAAATTGCAATATCGCTCATATTATATATGTATTATATGTCTTCATAAAACTTGTCACACACATATAGCTACAATAAATTGAGGAAGTCCTAACCAAAGGTGTCAATGGTAGTAGAGTTAGAATCCATGTCAAGTGTGTAATTGCTAATAATCCTAAATGAAGTACCACTCCATGTGATATACGTTGTAGTTGAAATGAAGGAACAAAGTAAAAGATAATACAAATAGAATAAAGAAATTTGTAACCTTGATAAATGCTAATATACAAGGCTAGTATGTGGTATGCACTAATACACCCTCGTGAATTTCATGCTATTATTGAAATAAAACAAAATACATTTCTATATTATATATTGATAAAGACATCTCCAAATAAACGTACACCCATTGTAAAAAACATAGAAAAAAAACCATCAACAATAAACAATATCCATATCCAGATAAACCACGAGAAAACATAATATTTTTTAAATACCATACTTAGCTCCTAGACTTATTATTCTAAAATAATTGAGGATTTTAACCAAAGTGAAATATAACCACATAAAAAATAAGGTTTTTTTTCCCGGTGTAGCCAACAAAGAAGTTTTGGTATTTCCTTTAGATTCCAATGGAGAAATAGGATTTGACCATTTTCAAGATTCAAAATCTCCATAAGCCAATTCACATGAATAAATAATAAGTTCTCCTATATTTCTATTATGTGATGTACGTGAGCTAGTAGCCCCATTTTGATGTACATGCAACATGAATAAATATTAATGTGTTGACATATATGTGAATGAAATATATTGTATTGCGAACATTTTAAAATTGAAGTTTGAAAACAAATCAATTTGTATGGAAACAAAGTTATATATTTTTCATAGGTTATCATTTGGCTAGAGGTGGACAAAAATTTTCTAGAAAATATTAATGAGTGTAAAATTAACTAAGAATTTTACTACACAAACTTAGTGAGTGATAATATACTCAACCCTAACCCTAAATATAAGTCCAAATTCATAACCTTCTCAAACTCTTTACATAGTACACCATTTATCTAATAAATCAAGGCTTATGTCACATTCATCTTCTTCCATGGGAATCACATATATGGATAAGTATACATGCCATACTTATATAATAATTAAGAGGAAAAGAGTGCATCAAACAACCAAAAAAAAAAAAAAAAAAAGGGAAAATTGGGAATTAAACCTAACTTAGAGACATTGTAAAGGGACAACATCAATAATTTTGATTTTACAACATTTCAGTAAATTAGGCAGGTCATCATTTAAACAAGATTAATAGCTACAATGCAGCATACTCCCTACCTCTACCTCTAATTAATTTATTAAGCTTGTTCGAAATGTGGAAGAAGCATATTGAGAGTTTTCTACACAATTTTGCATTTTGCACAGTGACATGTCACCTAAAGCAACACCTAATAGAATTCGTAAATTTGCGAACTTTCACTTAACCAAATAATTAGTGCAAATGTTTATCCCATTAACACACTATTACAAGGGCCAAATGAAATCATGTTATCCATATCATATATACAAGTAAGAGAATATACAAATAGAACCAAGGATTACCAGCAAACATTAGTGCTTATAACATGTTATATCATGTAATCTTTGTAATGATAACATGTGACATACAAACTATTGAGATAATTTAGTAACAAAAGATGCGAGAATGGACAAATGTGTAGGGTAGACATATATGTGAAATCTATATCGAGATGGAAATTCTTGCGAACACGTGGGAACTTGTAGTGATGGATATTGAATATGGTGCAAACAAATTTGCACTCAAAATTGAAAACATAATTAAGGCTTAGAAGTAATATTAATATCTATTCAGCAAATTGATATGTAATTAGGCCATTGTGTGAGTGTTTAATAACATTTACTTTCATGCATTGTGTAATGATTACTAGTTGTAAACATATCAATGAAATTGTATTTATTAATATTATAAAATATCCATTTCGGTATTTATTCAGTGACTCTTTGTGTAATTAACACATCATTCTAGTTTTTAATAGCGTTTACTATTTGTAAACAAGTTAAGAATATGCATAGGTTTACGTAACCAATATCTTTTATAGCAAATTGAAATGATGTGTGGATCTTCCTATGCACCTTCGCACTCCCCACAGAGAACTTAAATCATTTTGTTGCTTAATATCATCTACTTTGACGCATTGTCTAGTGAATATTTGTTGTAGACATATCAAGAAGGTCATATTTATCGATATTATAAAATAGTATTTCAACATATATTCAATGAATTGACACGTTATCAACACATCGCTCAAGTTCTTATTAGCATCTACTACTCACAAAAAAATCAAGAAGATGTGCGAGGCTCTAAAGCTAGTATATGTTGTAGCAGATTGAAACAATTTGATTTGCACACTTATTACATACATTGTCTCATTTGTCGGCAACATTTTGATGAAATGTTACATAGATTCAATTAATCTCCCATGACATGTAGGACATGTCATTAGCACATCCTTTGAGTGCTTAACAACATAGTCCCTTCCTCCACCGCTAATTAATTGATTAAGGTTGTGCGGAGTGTGGAAGAAGCATGATGAAATATCTCTCCACGCTTCTGGATTTTGTGCAGTGACATATGCCCAAAGCAATGCCTAATAGAATTTGTAACATAAATAACTTTCACTTAATTGAATAATTAGTGTATATGTTTATCTAATTAACACATGTCACTATTACAGGGGCCAAAGAGAAGCATGCTATCCATATCCTTTGTACACGTCAACGTATATACTGATAGAACCAGGGATTACTGGTAAAGATTAGTGTTTATAACATATTATATCACATAATATTTGTAATGATAATTTGTGATGTGAAAACTATTGAAAAAATTTAGTACTAGAAGATGTGAGAGAGGGAAAATTTGCAGGGTAACCATATATGGGATGCTTGTGTTGAGAAGGAAATGTTTACGAAGATGCAAGTAATTGTAGTGACAGATACAAACTATGGTGTAGATGACTCTGTAATGAATATTAAAAAATTAATTAAGACTTAGCAATACTATTAATATATATTCAATGAATCGATGTGCAATCAGGCCATTGCTCGAGTGCTTAATAACATTTAGTTTCATGCATTGTGTAATGATTACTAGTTGTAAACATATCAATAAAAAATGTATCTATCAATATTACAAAATAATATTTTCAGAATTTATTTAGCTACTCCATGCATAATGAACACATCATTTGAGTGCTTAATAATATTTACTATTTGTAAATAAGTCAAGAATATGTAAAGGTTTGCACAACCAATATCCATTATAACAAATTGAAACAATGTGCAGATCTTCCTCTGCACCTCCACACTTCGCATAAAGAACTTACATCATTCCACTACATAATAGAATTACTCTGGCGCATTGTCTAATGAATATTTTTTATAGACATATTAGGAAGATCATATTTATCGATATTATAAAATAGTATTTTTGGAATTTATTCAGTGAATTGACGTGTCATGAACACATCGTTCAAGTGCTTATTAGCATTTACTACTTGTAAATGACTCAAGAATATGCATAGGTCTTTGTAGCCAATGTCAGTTATAGCAGACTGAAATGATATGCTTCACACATTTCTTGTGTACATTTCCTCGTTTTTTGGCAATGTTTTGACAAAATGTTACATAGAATCAATAAACCTCCTTCCTCATGCAATTCATGTAATTAGCACTTGCTTAGAGTGCTTAATAGAATATTAAAATAACATTTAAGACTTAATGGTATAATGAACCAAAGGTCACTTATTAGTTAATTTAATCATTTATTCAATGAATCATCACACAATTAAGACATTGTTCGAACGTTTAATAGCACTAATGCATTGTGCAATGATTACTGCTTGTTAACAGATAAAGAAAAATGTATCCATCAATATTATATAATAGTATTTTCAACATTTATTCAGTGAATCCATGCATAAACATTTGTCCACAACCAATATCAATTCTAGCAGATTGAAAGCATGTGTAGAAGAATGATATGTGTGACAAAACCTTTGTTCCCTCTTTTCTTATAGATCTTCATATGTTACCCCTCTATACATATGAACTTCCCGCAACACAGATTAACGGATATTAAAAACTTAATCAAGGATTAATACTATGATTAACAAATGTATTTTCATATCTTAATGGAAATTAATATTGAAATCATAAGCATTCATAGTAGAATAATGGTAAAATCATTAAATATTTACAACCTATGTGAATTCGATCCTATTGAATTTTGCTAGTTTCTTGTTTATTTGTTGTACAGAGTTGTCCTATTTTTATGTTGTTTTTAGTAATATGAAACTGTAATGGTTTCCTCTCATTTAAAGGTTGTCCAAGTCAAAACGAAAAAGGGAACACATATGAATGAAATATGGACCCTTGTTTAGAATCTAAAAAGGAAATGGCGGAGGAAGTTAAAGTATTCTTCTTTCAACATTGCAGAAATCAGCATGGAACAATATACATCACTTAGTAAACCCATAATATTTATGAAATTAAGGGTCAATGTTTAGTACACATAAAGGAATGAATCAACAAGTCCTTTTAAAATCCTGAGAAACTCATATCTTATATATGAACTCTTTATGGAAAGAGCATTTATAGTAATCACCTTGTCTTCTTATTTATCATCTTGTTGTGAATGAGGAAAATGAAGAACTTGAGAGACCTCTATAATGCAATACAAAAAGAGGAATCTATTTCTAATTGTAGTTTGTTCAATGCTCAAAGTTAGTAGCCATTAAAGATGAGAAATTAGAGAATTGGGTGACGATGGCCCTAGGATTTGTTGTAAAAAGTACGTATGTGTAAAGGACTCAATGTGAGATTTTTGTTTAGATAGTTTATGTACACATGAAGGGAGCTTTTTGAAATGATGCAACCATGATAATTACTTCAACAATACTGCCTTAGAATTCATGTGGGTAGATCCATATTTTATACACTAGTTACTTAGAAATAATCACATTGAATTTAATAATAAAACATCGAAAATTATTTTTCCAAATTGTATGAATTATGGGGCTTTGTTCTTATTTCATGTAATCTAGTTACTCTTACTAATTTTGTTATATGTATTTTTTTCAATATTAAAAGTGTTTTTGTTGTTGCAATTGTTTCCATGAATATTGAAAGAAATGTAACAGGCACAACATGTAGATTTATTATTCATATTCCGCCTTAGAAATAGAAAAATGATAAAAGAAGTTCCATTATATTATTGTCTTTTGGCAAATTGAAAGGAATGCTGAAATTCATAAATGAATGCATAAATATTTTTAAAAACATATTTACTTCAACATATTAAATCAATTTATTCAATTAAAGAGATAAATAGTTTGATAAATTGTATTATTAAACTTTGTGAAAAAACCAAAAAAATCTAAATGATATGTAAGACACTTCACAATCTACAAATTACAGAGTTTTGCATAATTATTTAACTATTAAAATAAAGTAACCATAATTATAGAAGAAAATATTGCAAAATACATAGAGAAAGGAGAAAAAAACATGAAAGAAATAGATATACGAAAATTTTTCCATGCGCGAGTGTAAAGGTGTGAAATAAATTGATATACATTATTGCTAAGTATTTTCTCGATATGTATTTCTAGGCTCCACACATTGTGCAAATCTTCACCTCCACTCTTCACGCAATGTATCAATAGTAGCAATGACAATAGATAATATAGAAATCTTAATATTTCATTATAATTTTAAGAAAGATTGTTTTGGGGTCATGTATGCAGAGTGTGAAGGTTTGTAGGTTCCATTAATTGTGCACAATGTGGATGCACAAAGGTGAGAATAAAAATAGATAGAGGAAATGATTTCTAAAATGAATCATTCTCGAATAACGAAAAACACGAACCCCACATTACTTTAATCAATAAATCTTGCATCTCTACACTCCAAAAATTGCAATGTGAGGCATAACCATTTCATTATTAACTATTATTATCTAAAAAGAAATATGTTAATCATAGGATCAAGCATTAATAAATTATTTAATATCCACTAATCAACACAATGAAAATTTGATATGTGTGGGGGAGTAATGTATATGGAACCTTGCAAAAGATAAAACAAAGGTTCTGTCACACATGTCGTTTTGCAGCACATATCATTCTTTCATTGAATAAATGTTGAAAACATTATTTTACAGTATCGATGGATTTTTTAAAACAAGTAATCATTACATAATATGTTAGAGTAAATTCTATTAAGCATTGAACTGATCTCCTAATTACACATTGATTCACTAAATAAATGCTTACAATAATAGAAAAGGGAAATAGAGAAATACACAAACTGAATTAGAGAAATATTTTAAAATCAGGGAAATAATTTTTGGTTTACAAAAAGATGGGGAAAATAAACGTTTACACTTGGAGCATGATAACAACTAAATTAGTGGTGATCTATAATGACGTAGGGTATAGCCAACGAATTAAAGAGAGGTATCTAGATACATTTTTTTTTGTAAGCTTGGAAGATCTTTCTTTTTCTTTAATAATAAGAAAATTAACATCACATAAAACATATTAGGTGGCCTCAACTTACCTAGTGGGAAACCAAATCTGTTGGCCACCTAAGCGCATGATATTCCATCCAGTAGCAAAAAATTATGATTCTTTCTACCCAAGATATATAAGTGTGACTCTCATGTCCACAACCATACTCTAGTTTGCTAATATAACTGCATACTGAAAAGTAAAAGCTATCCACAAAAGTATTGAACAAAACTAACAGTAAACAAACATTCTAATATCCCTGCTCTACAAAGGCAGATTCAACCAGAGCTGGATCTTTTGCATTGGAGCCTAGCAGCTCTGTCAGTGAGAGCATACATGGAAGGTGTTTCTTAATGCATCCAAGGTGTCCTTCTTGTTTCTGCATTTGAAATTGTAACTCCTGAAAATCCTATATCTAGTTTGGAAAATTCTAAACCATTCTCACCATGATGACTGAAATCTATTCCATAGCCTTGTCTAGGAGACTTTTCTTCAGCTAATACAGATAAAGGGTATGCTCAAACTAAGTTTCTTTCCCGTGGGTGTGTCAAGGGTCCCCGGCAAGGATTCACCACTCTTCCATAACTATCTTGGTTGAGCTCGCCTACTGGTTTAGATCAAATTCCCATTCATCTATTAGTCTCCTGATCTCCTCGCTAGTCCCCTCTCGATAAGTTGCTACTGCTTCATTGATGAGGTTAGTAACAGGCTTTTTGTTGCATCTTCCTCTCGAGGAGATGGGTTCATTTTCTTGCTTAGTCACCCAAGACATCTTGCCTCCACCACTATTCTTTGTAGTTTGAGCCATAGCTACATGGACCCAACGTCTAGTAATAAATATGAGCTGACTGATTCCTGTGTTGTTGATGAGGCGATCCTCGAAACACCTTGTGCCCGAGGAGGTGTACCCCTCTGCGTACTTGTCATGGAGGCTAGAAACCAGATTTGAAAATGAATTATACTATGTCGTTCCATCACCCACAATCTCTGCCACCCACCGAAGTCCACCATCCCCATTATGAATGCAATCTCATTCCCCCCTAATCTCTTGCATAACAAGTAGAATAAACAATCCCAAACCCAGTATGAACCATTCCATAACAGGCATAAAAATTCTTATGCCTCGATTCGTGCACTGCCATAGCAGCTACCTTGCATACACTATAACCAAGGCCATGGGTGCAACACCCCAACATCCAGACGACCACAATCCTTGTAGCATAGTGACCCAAAATGAAAATTAAAATCCTCTCACACCCAATTCCCTCACTTTTGTCACCATTCCCCAATCCTAGGTAATGTGTAACCACCTCGACAACCTTGCAGACCCTCAGGTGGCCCATCCCCTCTATAGTGTCCTTACAGCCATTATAGCGCAACCCTTGGTTGCCCAACCCCAAAAGCCAAACAGCCAGAGACCCATTAGCCAAACAACCTTCACCCAACATTCCAATTCTAGCATAGCTAGCCCTTATTGCATGCCAATTCCCAAACACCCGACAACACTTCCCCATAACAACAGTCCCATAGATCTTTCAGCCCAGGCCTTGGGTATCCACAACTAGAAGTCGCCAAACCATAAGACAAAAAACTTCAAAATTGAGATAGGTATGAACACTATCCCAACATCCAACCCCCTGGGCTTCAAACCAAAGGCAATACCATTCTCCACGGTTGTTACCCTTGACCCATAGCCAAATTAACCCCATGCGGGAGAAGAAAATCTCATACCATATTGAAATTGAAGAGGTTCCAATAGGACTCAAGTTCTTCTTCTAGGCTACTGATGCCACATCATTCCCCCAACCACAATTTCCCTCACGCACTAGCCAGTTTCCCCCATGCAGAACCCACAAACCAAACCAGAGATAAGGGAGGATGTTAGAGGGTAGGAGAAAATAATTCGCGTACCCGGTTTCCTTTGTTTGGAACTGATGGAACCTACGTCGCTTCTGAAGATGCTGCAACGACCTGATATCAAAGTCCCCTTTCCTCACACACTAAACCGCACTCACTTGGTCACAAAATTACCAAATTCCTCCCCACTATAATCACCACTAACCGGAAAACTTACCCGCAGATCTTTGCAACCTTTCTCTGTGGGGGTAGTCTTATGCATCCAAAAGGCCACCACACCCATCATCTTGAGCTTTTTGGGGGTGTTGGTTACTGTACCTTAGCATACTCAAGATTTACACTGTCTTGATGGTGTCGTCCTCAGGCTCACAACCTGATCCGGGGGTTTATATATACATTTTACCCATGAGAATTAAACTTTATTTATTGAGAAAGTCTAGCAAGGTAAGGTGAAATGCTTTTATGCTCTGGTTTCATTTTATCACTCTTGTTGTATTTCACTTCTCGGAGGTTTTGTAACTTTTATTTTACAGTTTTGTGAGTATTCATTTAGATATTTTCTTTTGGGAATATGTCCTCATTCATTTCAATTCAAATCTAGGTGGGTTGTTGTTGTTCTTAGTTAAGTCGTTGTTTTATTTAATGTAAAAAGTGTTTTTAGTTTATCCCGTTCATAACACTATTGTAATCAATCCTTTCTTGTTTTTTGCTGAAATAGAAGATGCCATGTGAATAAGGCAGAGTAAGGCATGGAGTTGGTGGAAAAGGAGAGCTAAACTAATTTCACCTATAGAGCATTAGATAGGGGGAAGCTATAGATCACAACCCTATCAATAGGCCTGATTTTACTGACTTTGCATCTGATCCATGGGGGATTCATTAGGGGAGAAATACCATACCACATGCCTTCATATTGGGGGATATGTATTGAGGAAAAAATGAAATAATATATTGGGGGATATATAGGGGGTAAATGGTTTTTATATTGGTGGGCATAAAAAATGGAATTCAAAGTTAATGAAAAAATATGAAGCGGTGTAAAAAATGTTAATGAAAAAATGAATACTTACAATATCTAGTGAAAGTAAAGGTTTTTTAAATTGGGAAGGTGTATTGGGTTCATATTAGTAGGGGGTTAAATAATGTGATTTTTAGAGTTATTTTCCAATATGTTGTTAGATTAAGGGTATTGTTTAATATGCCATGAATGCACATGATATGTCAGAGGTTCATTGAGTGAAGCCCCCATGATCAAATCAATTTTTTTTGGAAATGAGCTTGTACATATCAAGATTCTTCTAAAACAACTCATAAGGTACATACATGATGACCAAAATAAGATCATTTCATTCATGAATGATCTCCATTACAACTAGTGGTAGATGCAGGACAAATTAAAAAATATGCAAGAAGGTTAAGGGCATCTACATGAAAAAATTAGATTTCTTTGAAGGCATATTGGCTCACATTGAGAAACATGTAGATTTTGAGTTCCAACTTCAACTGTTGGCAATTTTAGGACCACCAAATCATGTCCAGAAAAAACCCCTCATAGTTAATAACTTTTGGTTGTGTACTGATCCTGAAAGTTTTATGGATCTATATTTATTTTCCTTTTTCGGCACAGAAGAAATTTTCAAGTAATTATATATTGGCCAATAAATATTGTAAGAGTGAGATAGATAATGTCTTTTCACGTTGTTCTCCATAGTGTAATCTTTTTTTTTTTGCATAAACTGATACTTAGTTTCATTTAGAAATACTCCTATCATTGCCAAATGTTTGAGGTTTCCCTTTTCCTACTATGGCATCCACATATTCTGTTTTCATTATTTTTGTTTCTTGTTATTTAAAATTTTATGAGATGATTGTTTTATTTCTTTAGGATGAGGTATCAAATTCCCTTGTATTGGAACTCATTTTCGGTCTTTAATATCTTATTATTTATGCTTTATTCATCTTTAGTGATTTCTTGGATGCATTAAAAATATTTGTATTTAGCATATCACAAAACACCATGATTAAATGTAGAGTGTTGTAATGAGGTTCAACGAGAAATCCCTTCCTTTTGGTGATTTGAAAGGAATGCAATACACCAATGAATGGATAAATAGTTTTATAATAATTTTATTTCATTATCTTAAATCAATTTATTTAATTAAACAGATAAATAGTTTTCTAAATTATATTATTAAATTATGGAAAAACCAAAGACATGTAAATGATATATGGAGAGCGGAGAGGATGCGCTTATTATCCTTCCTCCAAACTCCCGCATGTCTTCATTCCAAAAATTTCAATTTGAAGAATAACCATTTCATTATTTAAATAACGTGAGGACAATTACAGAATTGGTCAGTGAAGCTAAAGTAACTGTTATATTTGTTTTACCAATAAAAATGGTATTACATAACGACTACATATGTGTATCAAATAATGTAAAAATTGACATCTGTAATCTATAGAAAGTAGTGAGCTTATGCAACATTTTGTAGAAACGTTAATGTAGAAAGGAAAAATATTTGTGTCAAATACAATCAAAGTTGATGTTTTACAATGTCCAGAAAATGTGTGCAAAGGGAGAGCCTTTGTGTAGCTGCAAATTTGGGTGAATAAAGGTTCTCATTCACATATCCCTCTTGTGCATATTGTTTGAATATGTTAGAATGAATACTAGCTACAAAACCTGATGAATAAGTGAACATTTCACAATGTTTTAGAGTAAATTCTATTAAGCATTTCAATGATTTATTTTTTACACGAAAATATTCTAATTAATTAATTAATATGCGGCTTGCGAAAATGTATTTGGAGGCATGAAACAATGCTAAACAAACTTTTTGTCCCTTGTTGTAGATGCCTATTCTCCTGCACAACACTTCCTCTTCATACACACTAAAAAGAGGCTTTATTTAATATAACTATTCAATTGACAAATGTGAAAACACAAATACACATAGTATTTACATACCCCTAACTTTTTATGCACCAAAATTTAATAACCTCAAACTTCTAATTAATTGATTAATATGTAATGTGTGGAAATGTATATGAAGATACGAGAGCTTGCAGAACAAAGTTTATGTTCCTTCCCTACACACTCATTTTTCCCCAAAACACCTCTTTCGAAGGGGGCTTCACTAAATGAACCTCTGACATAACATGTGCATTCATGGAATACTATTTAACAATACCATTAATTTCACTACATACTGGAAAATACCTCTAAAAATCACTTTATTTAACCCCCTACCAATATGAACCCAATATACCTTCCCAATTTAAGAAACCCCTACGTTCCCTAGATATTGTAGATATCCATATTTTTATTACCATTTTTTTATACCCCTTTATATTTTCTCATTAACTTAGAGTTCCATTTTTTATACAGAACATATAAAAACCCTTTACACCCTATTATATTCTCAATATATTATGTTAGTTTTTCCTAAATATATATCCCACGATATGAATGCATGTGGTTTGTAATTTCTCCCCCAGTGAAGCCCCTGCACTTCTTCCTCATACACATTAGTAAGTGAAAACTACAAATTAGTTTATTAATTCATTTCCCAAAAAATGTTTCAAACTCAAACACTTCATTTTAATTCCCAATTCATTTCGCTTAAGGTACGTTCAATGCATTCCTATGTGCAGGAGACTTATGTTGATGGCTTAATAGTTTATTTATCCCTTTGTGTGGACCAATACAACACGACTTCTTTCCTAGAATCGTCGTACATTCAATTGGTCAAATATTTACATTAATTGATAAAGTGGAGCCAATAAGCATGCCCAAACTGGTATTTTAATTTCCAATAATAGTATATATTGATTTTGCAGTTGACCTCTTGTTGATAATTCTTGAATTAGGATGCAATCTACCTCCCTGCACAATAATTTGACCTCTCGTTTAACAATATCGAATGATTTATTTCTCTATTGAGATACATTCTCGAGAATATGAACTTTTAGCAAGGTACATAGGTAAGATAAGCTATGAGCATAATAAGCTATGTTTCGGCATGTGGAGAAAATATGTGTGGGAAGTGCAACAGAAAGTGTGTGTGGAAAATGCATATGTTGAGCAAGGGACACAAACACGTCTACACATGCTTCCTTCACACGCCTTTTTGAGTAGACCAAAATATATAGTTGTCATGTAGGAAGGGGAAAAGGTTTATGTTTCTTTCTCCACGTACCCTTCACACACTAAAAATATAAAAGCTTCAAACTTAGATATTAGGCAATATTTACAGTGATATGTGTAAAGCAAACTTTTAATTTTTATATTTTAAAGCCTTTAAGTTTGATAAATGCTTAAATCTTGTAATTAGTTGGTTTGAATGTATAAATACATTAAATTTTAAATTGATATAGTTTAAATGTATAAATATTTATTTTTATATGGTTTATATTCAAAAATTAATATACCTTGAATACAAATTGATATCTCCTACACACCCTTTGGGTGATCAAGCATGATTAACTCCATTAATGTGATACAAGAAAAAATGCATTAGATACAAACACTACTTCCCTCGCTAATGATGTCAAAGCTAACAGGCTTCTAGGTCCCTTATGTAGGAGATGGGGTGATGGGTTGTTGATTGAACAAATATCCATAAAGTTGATACATTGTGCAGAGTGTGGAGGGGTGGAGGAAGAAACGAGTGGGTAGTAGGGTCTCCTCCCCACTCCACACAATATATCAATGTTATGGCGAAGATGGTTTTTTTAATTGAATTTCGTAAAAAAAAGACATAAAAAAAGAAATAAAAACAACTTTAAAAATGCATAAATTTAATTAGGGATTCTGAATATTGTTCCAAATGAATACTTTATACGGAAGGAAAATTAAATCACCAACAAAGGTTTGGAGAAATAATACATTGTGCTGAGTGTGGAGGAAAAAAAAATGACTCGATATAATCCCTACTCTTAAATAAAATCCTTTACACACCCTTTTTCGTGCACTTCCCACACACGTGATCAAGTATGATAGTGAGCATGAGGTCCTCCATCCTGAGAAGAGAAAATCTTCTCAACAAATTCACTTCTTCATTGATATCCAGAGAAAGCACCTGTTCGAATCTTCCTTTGTACTATGATGTCTTAATGCTCTCACACTGTGTGTTGATATAAAAAGAGCATAATGAAAGCCTCTTTCATACCTTCACATTAAATGTTTTAAAAACAATGGTGTTTGGATAAATTTGATATTTAGTTGAACCTATATTACATTCCGTGTTCATATGTTCATTGAAAACAAAAAGGAAAGCAGAAAGTCTAAGAAAATTGCTTTCTTCGGTGAGTGGAGTGTGCATGGTAAACTCTAATATATTATAGTTATCCATATATGATCCAAATGGATCCTAGAAAACCCTCTAAGTCTTCTAAAGATCAAAACTATCGCATGAGAATAACTTTTAGGAAAGTTGAATAACACTATCAGGAGGCAAAAACAAAAATAAAATAGTGAAATGAAGCCTATCGGAATTCAACAAAGCAATGCACAGGAGTCGTCAGATCTGGCCGATCAATGGTCCAGATCTGGCCGATCAATGGTCCAGATCCAATTTGAAAATCGCAATCGGCGGTGGCAAGCGGAGGCTATCAGCGGAGACCACATGGAATATTTGACAATGATTAGTGGGGTCAACGAGGACCATTGATTAAGCGCGCAAATCAATGGCCCAAGTTGAATCACAATATCGTGTTGGAAAACCACAAAGGAGCGCTTACAGATGGCCCGAGGGTATGTGCGATATGCGTTTGCGATCAATCGCATCACAACATCGCATTGGAGCATTATAATGGAGCAGGGCCGATATAAACATAACTCGCGATAGGCAAACCTAACGGAGATATAGGTGATATTTCATATATTTTTAGATCCGGAAAACGACATTTTCCTTTGTATTTGTGTTTTTTGTTAAATAAAAAAAATATGAAGGAAATGTGCCGATGCGATGAAAATGAACCTGAAAGGGTCTATGAATGCAAATATATAATATTTCAAGTCCGTCTAAATCCATTTTAAGGGGTTTTTCAATGTTTTCATGTATTTTTAATATACAAAGGGAAATCACAAAAAAAGTGAGATTTCGGGCAGGCCATAGGCAGTAAGTGGTTTTGGCCGGGCTCCGCCCGAGCCCATACACTGGCTGCCATGTGTCTAGGCGACGGAGAGAGAAAACCACCATTTTCGGGGGGTTAAGCCCCATACACATAGGCCACCTAAAATGAACCTCATCCGTTGGATCTACATCTCTCCGATCAACGATGGAGATGCGATAAGAAATTAAAAGGCGGACCTGATAGAAGTATAGGGCGGATTTATGGATATTTGAAGTCCAATGAATAGTGTCTTGGTGAATTTTTCCCGTGTTTGAATGTATTTCTCTGTGTAAACACAGAACGGCTATTTTGAGAATTTCAAAGGCCTGATGGTCCATTTCATTACAGAACAGGTGGCCACCATCCCTGAAGGCATTTAGTAGTGATTATTAATGCTCAGAGGGTGATTTGAGTGGACAGAGGCTGGGAAGATAGAGAGCCTGAGAAGGAGAAATGAACAAACAATGCCAATTGGCTTTAAAGCCACAGGATGACGTAAACAAAGACAAGCAGTTCTGAGGCAGAGAGCAAACAGAGAAAAAGAGTTAGTGAGGAGAGTTTGTCTACTCAGAAATACTTGGGGGATCCAAGTGAAGCCTTATTGTTTTGTATTTGTTGTGTGAGACTCAAATTGAGCTCACTTTTATAAAAAACTTGCTTCTGATGACATAATAGAGAGGTCACTACTGAAGGCTGGACATGGAGATGTAGCCCAGGAGTGTTGGGTGAACTCCTTCATTAAAATTGTTGTGTTTATGTGTGTTTGTCTATTATGTTCTTTAATTGCTTCATTATCTATTTATTTCACAATCTTATCGATCCATTGCACAAAGTAACATAGGCAAATCCATGCACATGAGTATGTAATACCATAATAATTGTCTAAGATCTCATTATTAGATCAACCGGTATTAGAGCTCTAGGTTTGCTAAGGTTAGACAAGCATGTGCTGGATTGTTGAACGCTAACTAGGTCAAAGCTCAAATTAGGAGAAGGGGAACTAGTTGAGGCTAACCCAGAAATTGGAAGAGTCTATCCTAGGAGGAAAACGGTAGAAGAAATCCCCTTGGAATCAGACTCTCAGTTCATGGACAACTTCATGACCATGAGAGCCATGGTAGAAGAGCTGTATCGAGAATTTAAGAAATGTCGAGGTGAAAGTAGTTCAACCTCCAAAAAAGACAAAGGAACAGAGGAACCTCTTCTAGATGTCCATTCAGAAGGCATTGGGAAAAGGGAAGAGCCTCCTCCATCAACACCTCCTTCTAGCCCTAAAAATAAAAAGAAGAAAACATCTTTGATTAAATTAGATGTAAAATTTTATTTTCCAATATATGATGGAGAATTAAATGTAAAAAAGCTAGATAACTGGATTAGACAGATTGATGTATATTGCAGGGTGAAAAACATTGATTCAGAAAGGATAAATATTTAGTTGGCCAGCCTTCGCCTTGAAGGAATTGCCCTAGTACGGTGGGAAGGCAAGACACAAGATGACTTGAAAAAGCATGGTAAAATTCTTTCTACCTGGAGTGAATTTGTGTCTGCCATTAAAAAACAATTCTATGCACTAGCTTATATGCAACAAGAAATGATGAGTTGGAAAACTCTTTGCCAATTAAAGGGGAAAAGTGTACAAAGCAATACACAGGAATTTAGAAAAAGAGCTTTAATTCTAGTCATTTCTCTAGACTCACCTAAAACCTTCTTGAAGTATATAGTGGTCTGCATAGCTATTTAAGGCACACCATTCTCACGTTTAACCATACTAGCATAGATGAGGTATCAGTTCAGGCTACACATCTAGAGGCTAGAGGCAAGAATGTGAACCCAGAGATTGGGGGATCATCAAAACCCACTGCAATCAAGAACAAGGTAAAGAGGGAGAAGAAATGGAAAGAGGGGAAGGAAAACATTGTATGGAAAGACAAACCTTCATGCACTCACTGCAAGAAGGATGGACATGATGATGCACATTGCTAGTCTTTGTATCCACAGCCAAAACCCAAGAAGTTCTATGGCAAGAAGAAGAATATTGCTGCTGCTATTCAGAAAGATTTGGGGTCAAACTCATGTGATGAAACAACAGCCACAGCCACAGGTATAAAAGGTAAACATTTTGAAGCATCTACTAGTAATTCTACACAATCTATTGATAATGAATAAAATGAGAAGAAAAGACATGAGCTTTTTCATATTAGAGTTATTTCCAAGGGTCAAAATATTGATACTTTATTTGATAGTGGATCACAAGTAAACTTGATTTATGAAGCAATTGTAAAGAAGTTGGGACTACTAACCACACCTCACAAGAAGCCATATCCATTATGTTGGGTATGTGATAAAGCAAATCTACAAGTGACTAGACAATCTAAACTTAGGTTTGCTTTTGGGTCAACTTTTGTAGATGAGGTTGAGTTAGATATAGTTCCCTTGGATATATGTGGTAT